>JAJOOR010023075.1:0-15275 GCA_036250505.1 Solanum acaule | reverse complement strand
CCTAAAACCCAAACGAACGACCAGGCGACCGAACAGTCAGTGCCAGCAAGTCATAAATGACTTGGGGTCGCTACAGGAACGCTCTAAACGAGGGAATGAATTCTTTAATTTAAAAATGACCTGGAGGGTCATTACAATACATACTTACCATCTTTGATCTCATCCTTACCTTATGTCTCATAGACAAGGGAACATTCACCTTTAGTCAAACATATCAAGGAAGGCAACTATAACAACAATCCAAGCTAAGCATACAACACATAAGAGAACACTTCATTAGCAACCTTAAGGCATGCTCGTGCAATGCATGGATAAGACCCCATAATACCACCATGCTAAGCAAGTCACTTTAGGTCCTCATTCATACTAATCATTTTTTTATGCAAGCCAGCATCATCTCTAAGGACTTTGAAAATACTACGAGATACTTATTTAAGCATATCTTAGTTAATCATTTATCTTGTTACCTTTGAACACTAGGAGATACTTCCTTAAGCATGTCTTAGTTCATTTCTCCTCTTGTTATTCTTGAACACTATGAGATGCCTCCTTAAACATGTCTTAGTTCATAATTATCTTTGAACACTATGAGATGCTTCTTTAAGCACATCTTAGTTCCTCTTCTTTACTTTTGAACACTATGAGATACTTCTTCAAGCATGCCTTAGTTCATTAATGCTTTTGAACACTAGGAGATACTTCTTTAAGTATGTCTTAGTTCATTGGATACGAAGATTGCTACTAGAAACCCGGACTTCACTAGGTGAAGGCTTCCATCCCATGAGACCTACTTTGGGAAAAATCGGACTCTACTATGTGAGAGTTCCCCCTTTACTTTGGAAACCCGCACTCAACTAGGTGTAAGCCTCCTTTATTTTGGAAACCCGGACCCAACTATGTGTGAGCCTCTATCTCATTGTCAATATCCATTCGGGGCCAAACATACACCCCTTAGACTAGTTATTAAGCCTTACTTAACTTATGACTCATGGAGGGATGTCCTTGACAACCAACCTATGTTTCAAGTGATTCTATCACTTTATGCATTCTAACATTCATAAGGTAGATGAGGTGGGTAAAGTCCTTCCACAACAATGATATCTACTAATCTACCATTCTCATATAGGCTTCACTCTCAAAGCCATTACATACATAATTCAACATATTAGCTTTACTCTCAAAGCCCTAGCAATCAACATTCATGACTACAAGCCTTACTCTCAAAGCTTTACTTCTTACAATCATCATACATACCTAGATTTCAAGGCATTCTAATCACATGCTTCATTCTTAAGTGATTCTAATCATATATCATCATAAAGGTTCAATCTCAAGCCTTACTAGTAATGATCCATCACATATACATTATTCTAATTCAATTCATGTCTACATTCTTTTATTCATGAACAATTACTATACATATCGTCAATTCTAGAAGATCATCAATGAATCCTCAATTTCCCTTCACCAGGCATAAACCCACGTTACTTAAATTTCATCAATTAGACTAGGGTTAGGCATGGAAAACATGTAATTTCATCATAATAACATGATTCACTACTAATTGAATCATAAATAATCAATATCCACTCAATTGGATTCATATTCAACTTAACCCATAATATTGGAAGGAACCCTAACTTGAATTGGGGATTTCATCTTCACAATTGTGGAATAACTAGGGGACTCCATAAATGGAAGAATCCATGGATTAATAAGCTAACATACCTTGATTATAAATGGAGTCTTAACCTAGCTTGATTTTCTTCTAGAGAGATGATTTTTGAGAGGGAAATGGATTCTTTTTGGTGGGTTTTGAAATAATGATTTTGAATCACTAAATTAAGGGTCTAAAGTCTTTATATAGGTGGTCTAAGTAAGATTAAAATGACACCACTTAACCCCTAATTAATTCTGAAAAGTTCCATAATACCCTTACTTAACCGTCCTAAACTTGACCACTGCCTCACCCACGAGCCGTGGGTGGACCCACAAAGCGTTATGGTCATCCGTGGGTGGTGGTCCTCAACTCTTCTTTTGGGATCCTGACCCACGGCCCCTCACCCATGGGGAGTGGGTCCCTTTCGTGAGTGGACTGTTTTGGGGCAGATTTTAGGGTCCTCCTCAAGGACCCTTGATTGGTCCTTGGGGAGTCATACCTTGACGTTCTACTCTGAAACCCTTCATTCTAAGGATATAGGTTGTTTAAGAAGAGAGAGTCGTTGGTTCATTTCTTTTTTTTCTCTTTTCTATCGTGACAACTCTTATTACCCCACCTTTTAGCGTTTTGGGCCCTACTATGTATTAAAATTAGAGTACCCTTTCTTCCACCTCCGAAGGATGGAGGGGGTTATACAGCGAAAAAAGCTTCGCCCTTCCAGGCTTGGTTCCAGTCTCTACGGGCTCAGTAGTAGCTTATTGGGCTGGGCCACCAGTTTGAGGTTGTTCCTGATGCTGGACTTCAACAATGGTAGCCACTGCTTCAGTCTGAGAATCTGCCTCTTTCTCGAGGAGTAGTTAAACGGGCAGGAGATAATAACAGAATAATTGTGTGCACTGGTGGACCTAATACTTATGTACACGGGATAGCACCCACTCTTTTATGTGCCCTCTCTCTCTCTAGCAGATTGCTATCTGTTCTTATTCATATATTACCTTCCATTATAAAAAAAAACACAAAAGAATGCAAAATGTTAAGATATTCTTAATGATATTCGGGCTACTACCTAGTAGAGTCTTCCATAACTAATATACTGGTGAAATGATAGATGTACCCGTTGAAAGTCGGCATTATGGGAAATATTGAAACCGTCCTTTCCAGTAGTATCGTTGATGTCTTTTTTGCAGCTTTTGTTGTTGCCGAAACTATGTGGTATGGTTCGGCAACTACCCCGATTGAATTATGTGGGCCCACTCAGTACGGGAAGCCATATCTACGACTCTAACCCTCACGTCAAGCTCTAGTTTAGCCTACTAGTTTCCGGACGTTACAACATGCATCAAAAATAAAACCACATAAGAACCTTGTTCGATCCATGAGATACACAAAAATATTGCATTGAAAAGTAATCTACTGTATCGATTTTTGGAGAGTACAACTAAGAGATGAAAATATGATATATCTAATCATGCAAGGGTTCAACTTTATTAAGAAAAAAAAATCACTAATTATAAAATGAAGAAAACAAAGGCTCATGAGTAAGAATTAAGGTTGGGCATTCGGTAATTCGGTTCGGTTTCATTTTTTTTCTAGTTTTTTCGGTTTTCGGTTCTTGTACCGCACGTATCGAACACCAAACCGAAATAATTTGGTTCGGTTTTTATTATTTTGGTTCGATTTATGTTATTTTAATTCGGTTTTTGTTAGTTCAATTTGTTTGTTCATGCCTGCTTAGTTGGCTTTTTAAAATTTAAAATTTTGTAATTTTTTTGTTTGATTTTTCAGCTTAATGGGCTAAAAATAAGTGGTCCTTAAAGTGTTATGGATATGTTTGTAGCAACAATGCTATTGTCTCTTAGATTAATTAGATTAGTAGTTCTTTTTTGTGGCTCTTTCAAAATATCTAATTTCTATGGTATGCTACTATGCTTTAGTGGTCCTAATTCCTTAAGCTATTACTATTTATCAAATATTTAGACTTTAGGAATGACTAACAATCTAGCCAACTATACTAGGCATTTAACAAGTAAAAATAATAAAGCCAAAAAGGCACTAACAAGCAACAATTTAACAAGTAATAAAACTTCACTACACTTCACAAATACAATGATCAATTGATCATGCCATTACACAACAACATAATAACAATCTAACAAGTGACAATAATTCACTAATGTAGTTTCTTCCATGAGACCATTTTCAAGTTTCAAGTGCCAACAATAACAAACAACAATAATGAGCAACAAATAATATAGCTTCTTCCATGAGATCACTTTCAAATGCCAACAATAACAAATAACAATAATGAGCAACAATGTAGTTTCTTGACTTTCTTCCATGAGATCACTTTCAAGTTTCAAGTGCCAACAAAAACACTAACAAAACTTTGTACTTTACGCCTTTATTCATTGTCTTGACTCTTTAACCTTTTAAGATAAAATCAAATGTTAGATTACTACTTTTAAGATTAAAAAAAATGACATGATTAAATAAATGACGTATTTAACTCACCACTATTAAATACTTGAGACTTGCAAGTCAATCATAGATCAACAGTGGAAGAGTTTCTTCCACTATTTGCCATCTCTATAAATAAAAAAATCAAATATGTCATACAACACAATAAGTATTTTATTTTTTCCAAAAACAAATAAAAAATAAATAGTCTTACCAAGTTCAATTATTTCAAGAAACTCCAAACTTTCTTCAACACAAATAGGCTTAGTTTTTTGTCTAAGCCAATCTTGAACACAAATAAGGCATTCCACACATTTGAGAGTCAATGAACTTCTAAAGGGATCAAGAATACGACCACCGGTGCTAAATGCACATTTCAATGTCACACTCAACATAGGAATAACCAATACATCTCGAGCCAACGGTGAAAGTATAGAAAATCTAGGAGAATTAACTTTCCACCAAATCAAAATATCAAAATCCTTAGATTCAGGCTCTTGGTCTTCAAGAAGATATCTATCCAACTCAGATTTAACACCTAAACTTCCAAAATCTTCCTTTTGTTTCTTCATGTAAAACTTAGTTCTCAAAGAATTTGTTTTCACATTTTGAGAAAGACCACAAGTAGATGAATCATATGAGTCAGATGAAGATGATTGATTTTTAGAACCTTTTGCATACTTACTTACATAGATCACAAACAATTTCTTCAAGTAAACATCTACTTCATTATTCACTATCTTTCTCTTATCTTCCCCAAGTAATTCTTCAAGAGCAAAACTAACACACACAAATTTATTGTGAGGATCCAAAACAGAGGCAATAAAAAGAATTTTGTTCATCTTTTTAGGAGTACCCCAATATTTCTTGAACTTTTCTTTCATCCCCGAAGCCATTTTATTCAAATTAACATCATTACTTGTCATACATACTTTCAAATATGCATCAAGCTCACATATATCCTCAAAATGAACTTTACAAGTAACATACCGTGAACCTGAAACTTTCTTCGTGAGAATCTTTCTAGAAATTTTGTGACATTCCTCACATTAGCCTAATCCTCATTTTGAATTAAACTTGCAATACTTCCATCTTCACAAACATCAGTAGCAAGAAAAGAATTAAAATTACCATCATAAAAATCAAACCTCTCAAAAGCCTTCTCAAACTTTTTTGTCGTGTCCAACATCAAATAGGTGGAATTCCACCTAGTAGGTACATCTAAAGACAACATTTTATCACATTCTATCTTTTGCATTTCAACACATTTCAAGAAGTTTCTTGTCCTTGTAGAAGATGATCTAACATATTTCACCATTTGTCTCACCCGTTTGATAGAAGGACCAATTTCTTTCAAACTATCTTGCACAATTATATTAAGTATGTAAGCCATACATCTCACATGGAGATGCTTACCATCCATCATATTAGTTCCCCACATATCTAATTTTTTGGACAACTCTAAAACTGCCACATCATTTGAAGAGGCATTATCAACCGTAACATTAAAGACATTGTCCGAGTTCCAATCAAGCAAACAATTACTAATACACTCAGCCATATGCTCACATTTATGACTAGTGATAGGACAAAAATTCAATATTCTTTTATGAAGCACCCAATCCCTATCAATAAAATGAGCAGTCAAACACATATAATTGATTCTTTGCACCGAAGTCCATGTGTCTGTTGTGAGACAAATTCTTGGTTGTATTTCTCTAAAAGACTTTTTCAAATTCATTTTCAATTCACCATAAACTTCATGAGAATCCCTTGTTATGGTTCTACGAGAAGGAATCCGAAACAAAGATTGGACTTTACTCATAAACTTCTTAAAGCCTTCTTTTTCAACAAAACTAAAAGGTAGTTCATCCAATATTATCATCTACACTAAAGATCTCCTAGCTACCTCTTTCTCAAATTTCCAAGTCTCTATCGAAGAACTGTTACTTTGAATATTTAACAATTTTTGAATACCAGGTGCAACAGGCGGGGGCTTATACACTTTACATCGGTTAGTCAAATGTTGTCTCAGTCCACTTGTTCCATTTCTAGTTGTATTAGCACCATAGTTTTGTTTACAATGTAACCACTTTTATTTAACTAATACACTATTTTCAAAAAAAAATCAAAGTGTTGCCAAACAGTAAATCTAGGATCCATTTCTTTTTTTTTTGTTTCCTCTGTGCCAATTGACACATCTTTGCTATTAGTAGGTGTATTGTCCGTAGAAGGTGAAATGATCTAATGGACCCCTATACTTGTATGCGTTTGTATTGTGGATCATTTTACTTAACACTTTACCAACTAAATCCTTAAACACAATTAAAAGATGATTTTTAAACCCTCCTATTATGTGTGTAGCCCACTCTCCCTCAAATAGATGACATGTCAAATGCATGTCACATAAATTAATAACACGTCATAATTATCTTCATTAACTATTTTTAAAAATTATTAATCAAAATATTAAATAAAAGATAATTCTTTAAAGTAAAATTCTTATTTTTATCACCTTCCTCCAACTTCCGTCCACCTCTCTCAACCAACAACCACCATCACCTCCACCCTCTTAGTCTCTTTTTCTTCCATTTAAACTTGTTTTTATACAGATAAAAAAGACGGTTATAAAAAATGGAAGTCTTAAAAAAGAAAATCTTGAATCTTAAATTAGATCTAAATTAATCTTTCCTTTGTTTAATAGTGGTATTTGATGAAACTAAAATGGAAACAAAAAAATGGAAAAAAAAGAATTGGGTCTACTGATAGGGTGGGGGTAGTCGCAAAAGGAAGTTGAGGCAAAGATGGGTGGGCCGTAGCTGAAGCCAGAAAGAGGGGGTTGGGATGGCGGATGGGCTGAAAAAGAAGGATGGGGCGGGGATGGGGTGTGGGATGACTGAAGAAGGTGAGGTGAAGGGAAGAAGATGACTTTTTTTTATTAAAAAAATTAGTTTATATTTTTTAAATTTAAATATGTTATTCACTTGCCTTTATATGAGTGTGGTTACACTCTCTCGCCAATTCATCTATTTTAATGCCACATAAGCATGGTTAGTCAAAGGAGTTTGATAAATTGTGTTTTAATGAGTTTAAGGATTCAGTTGATAAATAGTTAAGTAGAAGGGTCCATAATACAAACTCATACAAGTATAGGGGTTCATCAGATCATTTCGCCTCCTTAGAACTAGCCATACTTATTCGATTTTGATCAGCCACACCCACATTTAATTGATTTTATTTAGCCATCTATATATATAAAAAATTATTTCACAATGAATTCACACACTAACTAGTAACAAAAGCAAAAATCAAAAAGAAAAATAAATGGAAGAAGAAATATTCATTTTTAAACTTGGTCACTTAAAATGGAAGAATAAATATTAACAACAAAAGAATAATCAATCTATCGAATACAATACCTGATGGTGGTCGCCGGTCGGTCGATGGTGGTTGCCGATCGGTCGTTGGTGGTCGGCTGTTGCGTGCTGGTGGTCGGCTACTGCATGTTGCCTGTGTGCTGGCCTGCTGGGTCGGCCGATCGTTGGCTTATTGCTGATTAGCCGGTCGCCGGAAACAGAAAGTGGAACTGGAAAGTGGGAAATTGGAAAATGAAGTGACTAATGTGCGGCTAAAAAAAGTTTGAAAAGTTAAAGCTGAAAAGTGAAAAGTCTTAGAGTTTTGTGTAATGTTTACTCTTTGACCTAACTTTGCCTATATATTTATTATTTAATATTAATAATTAATATAATATTATATAATATATTTTGGTAAACCAAAATATCGAATAGTACAAAAGTTACATACCAAAAACCAAACCAAAATACCGAAAAATACGAAAATATATACCGAATACCAAACCGAAAACCGAAATATCGAAACAATTCGGTTCGGTTTGGTATTTCGGATTTTCGGTATTTAAGTCCAACCCTAGTAAGAATTCATAATACTTAACAAACACAAGCAAAGAGATTAGCAGTTCATCCCTAATCTGATTAAATTAACAAATAAACGGACAAAATGGTCATGAATTAATGCTACAGTGCCATACTATCAAACCACAATATGCATGCCTTTTAAAGTAGTAACTAGTTCTAATCACATTCAAAATAAATCAACCGAACTACAATGATTAAATGAGTTGTGGCTACTTCATCCACGCACGTGAACATCCTATTATGTCACCACACATATCCAAAACTGACTGTGAGTATGAAAAGTAAGTTATACTACATCATCACATATATGAAACATTCTTGACTAAGCAAAGGATAAACTTTCAATTGCAATAACAAATCATTTAAGAACAAGAATGACCACAATATATTACTTTAAGCTAGATTATACTCATGACACAGATTCAAACAAGCTTCACCGGAAAACAATTCTTTAACAACACTTATGCCACATAGTGATCAGAGAAACACATGTTTAGATCAAAAACTAGACATGTGAGGAGAAACTTATATCAATATTCAAGCAAGATAATAGATAAAATAAGAAATCTTAAGAAAACAATGGGGAAATAAATTATTTTAAGCATCTATATCACAAAGAGAATAAAGCAGTAAAGTAGAGAAGAATCGTTTACCTTTTTCCGGGCAGCAAGACTGAAACAACGAGAGAAGAGCAATGACTACACCACAAGCGTAGCTTCACCCAGTTCCGAAGAGCTCCGTCGAATTCGAACGGAAAAATCCTAAGCCTTTTTGAGCTCTTAATGTATGTTTGTGTAGCTAATTTCTGGGGAAATCTATTTTTTTTTTATGGAAATGCTCTATATTTTGGGTGATAAATCAGTGTCCAAAAAATCCCCTAAAACGTTAAAGGAAGGAGAGTATATATAGAGAGAAATAGGGAAGATTGAAGAGGGAAAACGAGGTCAAAATTCGGATAACAATTCCTTTCAAAATCTCGAAATTTGAATTCGATAAGGTTTGACAGCCAAGAATTAGAACAAGGATTTTTGAAGGGAGCCGTCTGATCTTGAACAAGGACGCGCAATCACAAGGATATGCCTCCACCTAGACGATTCTCGAAACAAATTCGTAATAGAGGATAAGGGAGAGGAGGAGAGACACGCGCTGCTCGATGGATAGGGTCGGGTCAGTTGTACGTGATGTATTGATGTACGCGTATTGTTGTAGGAACTTTGGTGTATTGTTGATTGCTGATAGAGTAAATTGGGCCGATTGAGTTAGCATTAGGAACACGATTTGGTGTTTGAGTGGGCTGCTGCTTGGAATTGTATTTTGGGCCGAAAAAAAACCCAAAATATTGGTTTGAAAAGTGATTTGAGGGGAGTAAGTGGCTACAATTGCAATTACAAAGGATTGCAATTATGACCAATTGGAGTTAAGAAGTTAACCAAATTGAATTTAATTGGTAAAATTCGGTCAAGTCTTAAACAAGACTAATTAACGAGTTTCTTAAACTTCACGAATGAAATAATTAACTTAATAATAAACTAAATAACTTTTAAAAAAATATATAACCATAATTTAAACTAAAGTAAATCATATATCATATATATATATATAAAAGAGAACCCTAGACCCGCCTACGTGGCGCCACCACAAACAAGGATTCCCTTTTAATTTATTTTATTTCCAAAAGTAGCATTCCCCTTTCATGAAAAGTGACTTTTATGAAAAGTTTTGACTTTTATGAAAAGTTGTGACTTTTATGAAGAGTTGTGACTTTTATGAAAAGTTGTGACTTTTATGAAAGGTGGTGACATTTCTGAAGGGTTTGAATTTTCTAAAGAGTTGTGACCTTTCCGATAAGACACAATAAGCATTTGTTCACACTACATTTTGTTGTCTATAAATAGAGGAATTTTCTCTCATTTTAAAACAACGAAAATTTTGAACTTCTTCTTCTGGGCAATTAAATAATTGTGTACTCTGCTCATGTTGAATGACTCACTCACACAATTATTTTTGTATCAATACACTGGTGAATAAAATCGTTCTATCATGAGAGGATCTATTACTTTAAATCTCGGGTACTAGAGGGGAATAATTTTCTTAAGGGTACACTGTGCATTCAGTGGGCTCAGTTTTTTCCATTATGTTTCATTCTATTGTTACAGATCCTGATATATTTTTTTACAGTCATTAATTTATGCTTATATTATTAATTGTTATTTTTGAGTACATGCTTTAAATTTTGTTGTTTATGTTTCTGCAAAATTATTGTTATAAGTATTTGTTAGTACAGATTAAATAACAAACGTTAATTGAGTATTCAAGCAAGTTTTCTCTACTGGAATTGTTGAAGGTACAATAAAAAAAAGCCCTTACAAATCTCTAATTTCTTCATCAACAACGTCATTTCTTCACATACAAGGATGAGATTTTGTATTCTTTAGAAAATCCTCTGAGAGTTAATAACTTTGAATGCCATATTTTTTTATTTTTATGTTGTTGTTATCTATTTTTACTAAATTTTATCAGTGGATATTATGAATACTTTAAGGATTGAAAGTTGATTGAAGTGTTGGTCAATTTTTTGAGGTATGTTATTTAAAAATATGAAAACTTTTCTGGTTAGAATGTTTGTTGTCATCATTGGATATCTCATACTTTACTCCCTTTAATATATGTTTTTTCTCGCTGTTTTGTTGTCTCCTTAAAATTGTATTGATTATTTTTCGTTTGGTATGTATATGATCTCACTTGGACAAAGCTTTCGTCCTTTTAATGTTTTTCTTTTTTTCCTTCTCATTCAACTCTTCTAAATATTTTTTGTGTGAGTTATGAATATTTTCAGCAAGCTTAATTTGAAGAATATGAAACAAATTCTACTCTAAATAAAAGTAATATCTTAAGCTACAAAAGATATGTCTATTAACATAGATTTGTTGTCCTTTATGTTCCAAGTCATTGCTGAGCATTTGAGTTATCTAGGTTAGACTCATTTTTAAATTTTTAATGTTCAAGAATATTTCTTTAACATGAGTCTAGAATCCAACATTTTGATCTACTTCTACTTTCATAATGCAACAATTATACATACATATTTATGAAAAAGTCGTAAAATTGCATTGATGAAGCATCTAGAAGGGCTTTCAGAGTAGTAGTTTAATGAAGAATGAATTTCTAAAAGGGTCAACAATATTATTTTCTTGTTGTTTCAAATTTATTTTTCTCTTTCTATAAATTTTGTTAGAGTAAGAATGTAACAATAACGAAAAATGGTGAACGTTTGACCTCAGACAAGTAGATTGTCTCTAAAAAAATTATTTATGTTGTTGTGGTGTACATTTTTAACGGTCTTAAATTATTTATAACTAATATTGATTATCGAAAAATTTTACATAATTTTTTTTTCACAAGGAGTTATTCTAACCATAAAATTATCAGATTCTATATTTTTCATGTACAAAAAAATAGAAAAAATTATGTTTAATCGCTACATAAAAACATCACTCAGTTTTAACAAGACAATTATATCATCAAACATATATTATGATAAATTATGTAAAAGATAAAAATGATTAGATATCAAGATATTTTTAATCATTCATTATATATTTACAATTTTTGAGGTATGTGATAATGTCAAATCATTTAATTTATGTTGAAATGTTCTTAAAACCTACTAAAATTTACTTTTTTTTCTTTTCTTATAACAGTCGATTATTGGAAAAGTTGTTCAAAAGCTTAGAAAGATTATTTATGCCCACGCGAAGCGCGGGTAAATTAACTAGTTAATAAAATAATTAACAAAAAATGCAAAATCTTTTGAGGTGATCTTCAAATATTTATAAAATATACTAATTATATACATAATTATATAAAACATATATATTATTCAAAATTATAAAAAGTGACGGTAATATTTAAAATAACTTGCAAACTATTTTTTTCTTTGAGATGTTCTAAAACAAATCATTTAAAATTGTTTGAAATTGAATAAGCTCGGTGATTAATCTATTGTGGAGGTCCAAAATTGGATGTCAACAACACACATGAATTAGGGTCGAAATAAAACGCCTAATTGATTTTAATGCAAATGTGATGTAATGTTTCAAGTACACCTCATCCAATTCTAGGTGTAAACGATCATTAACTAGTATAAAACCCAACGAAAGGTTGGTTCGAACCCACAGGGAAGGGTACGTGTTCAAATTCAATTATGAAGTGCATACATGGTCTAATCAGTTCTATGAATAGAAATTATTGAAAACATACAAACAAATCTAAAGGGGTGACAACGAATGTCAGATGGGAGGGTTTGGATTTGCAATTATCAGCTACAACACAATCAAACACTAAGGAAATAACAATATAGAGAGGAGTTCTTAGGATGTGATCGATTATAGACGAATTTCACTATATGGGTAATTGAAACTACTAATGATTAGCTAAATATCAGTGGGTAGGCTAGACTATAAATGAAATAGTTTTCTCTCCAACAACTATCACGTTTCAAGTGATTTCTTTCGAACATCAACAAGCTTAGAAAATAGGAACAACCCACACCTTAATACATCCACTATCTCGAGTTAGATGGGTAGGATTGAGTTTAGGATTCACTCTCTCGAGCTGAACCCATATCAACCCAATGCCTACAAATCATTAATCAAAAGCTTTGATTCCAAAACTTCTCGCTAAGAACTCAAAATTAGAATTGCATTTGCAACTACAATTCATAGATTAAAACATAGCTAATGATTAAACCCACTTTAATCAAGCATTTAAATTAGTAATTAACAATACCCATAAGCTAATTCAGCCCATAATCACATGATTACACCCCAAGAATTGAGGTTTTAGCTAAACATCATAAAAAGGTAAAAACAATTACCAACTAGATTAGCCATCAGCTGGGTAATAGTTTCCACGCCTTTACAATGTTCCAAAATGGTTAAATTCAAAAACCCACTTGCAAATCTTCAAGTTTGAGCTTCAAAAGCTTCAAAGTCTACAATGGAACGCTAAAACTAAAAAGAAAACTCTACTGAATGATTGTAGGAATTGTATGATGATCTCTTCATAAATCTTCAGTTCAAATTTCAATTTATAGTTGCCCAATTTTTGTCTTGAAAATCGATTGGGCGAGATAAATCGGGCATCACCGAACAGGTCGGTGATCCCCCGTTTGCTCCAATCCATCGCCGATTTGCATTGGTCAGTTGTCCTCAGGGTCCTGTGACTTTAGACGATCAAGGTTTCCATCGAAGAGTGGATCGGCGATTCGCCGAATGCCCATTTCTGTCGCCAACTTGGCTTTTCTCCCTAGGGCAGGCACACTAGAACTTTGGGCGAGCTAAAGAGCCACTCGCTTGTTCACCGAGTGGTCTTGGCGATCACCAGGATCACTTTTCTTCACTTCTTCAACTTGTTTTGCTCCTTTTTGCCTGGTAGTGTCCTTGCCTTTCTCCTTAGCTTACATACCTGAAACTCAATGCTTTAACATCAGTGTATAGAATAAATTAGGCATTTGAGGACACTAAAACTATCAAAACAAAGCCCTAAATGAGTCCAAATCTCGGACGCACCAACACCCCCAACTTAAACTTTTGCTTGTCCTCAAGTAAAACTCGAGATCAATTGGTTCAACAAGGATGTCTACAAAAGTGCTGCTAAAGACTTAACATGAATGCACACAAAAGGTTCAAACTACACATACGATGCTCAATTGTGCACTCAAAGATTTAAATTGTGACTCACCATAATCAAGGGTACTCAAGTTCACAATGCTTGCTTCAAATGCTTTTTCAAGCTCAATAAAGGTACTCAAATGCCCTCACAAAAAATATGATTCCACATTCACACATAATTCTTCAAAAATTTAAAGTCTCGAAATCGAATACAACTCTCACACTCAAAAAGACGAACACCTGCATGACTCATGATGCAATCAGGATTACCTCCAAACCTTTGACTCTTTGACAAGCTTAGGAATCCAATGTATTGAAGAGTTGTTCACATGGATGAATGCTCTTGGGCTTGTATTGGTGGCAAACAAAGGATTCCATGCCATAAGATCACATGAGTCCCTTTTGGCGAGCCAGGACTAGTCGGTGGATCGCCCAAGGGCTTGGGCGACAAACCCAACTAGCCCAAAGTTCCAGAACCTAGCAAGGTGCAGGATCCATCGCCAACCCAATGGGTGGATCGTCAAGTGGATTGGGAGAACCCGATTTAGCTCGCCCATTGGGCCTTTCGGGTCACTTTTGGGCCCTTTTATGTAATAAAGTCCTAAAACTATAAATAGGCAGTTTAGGGTCATTTTTAGGTAGATTATCTTGAATGTTGAAAACTGAAAACTCATGTTTTAGTGTTGAGCTTGGTAAAGCTTGTTTTGATTATTGCTTAGAAACGGGGGTTGCAAGGTGAATTTGATTCCCTTGAGGTCTTCGTAAGAGTTAGTTGCTATCATAGGATTAACGGATTGAGGTCATTGGGTTTAATATACCCTTTGGTTGCTTTTTGTTTCCTCTTGTGTTTCTATCTACTTATTCTTTAATTCTTGTATTTAGATTTCCACATTTTATTGTGATTCCCTTTTGAGAATTACATCATTTGGTATCAGAGCTTGGATTAGATTCGTTCTTACTATTCTAGTCTTTGGTTTGTTACAAAAAAAAAGAAGGTCAAATTCGTTTTTGAAGAAATTTCCAAAATGGATTTTGTAGATTTGAGTCTTGTTTGAATTTCTAAGGTTGGATTAGTGTTACCTAACCTTATTTGATTCTAGGTTTGAGATTAGAATGGTTTTGGTTCACTATTGAAGAATCCACCATTGGAGGTTCAAGAAGCTTGAAGAAGGTCCAAGTGGGTTTTAAAATCTGAAAGTTTTGGTTGTGAATTGAGAGCTAAGAAGTATTGGGTGTTGATCCCCATATCAACGAGAGCTTGTATCTCAATTTTCATGAAATTTTGAGCAAAAAATTTAGAGGGTTTATTTTTTTGGTCTTCATCTTGTTCTTGAGTTCTTAAAGAACATTCAAATCTTCAAAGGGAAGAATATTAAAAAAGAAGGGGTTTGATTCCAAAATAGAAGAAAGAGAAAGTGTAAAGGTGTTTGTACAAAAGGAATTTTACCAAAAAGGGTAAAGACTAAAGGACAAGTGAAGGGGGGGGGGGGGGACCACAGAAGTTCAAATTCGGAGGCCTTCAAGTGCAACTGTTGGACCATTAGGCAAGCC
>JAJOOR010023074.1:0-13944 GCA_036250505.1 Solanum acaule | reverse complement strand
CCCCCCCCCCCCCCCCCCCCCCCCCCCCCCCCCCCCCCCCCCCCCCCCCCCCCCCCCCCCCCCCCCCCCCCCCCCCCCCCCCCCCCCCCCCCCCCCCCCCCCCCCCCCCCCCCCCCCCCCCCCAGTTTGGGCATAGGGGTAAAAAATATTTGATATTTAATAAAAAATAAAAATAAAAATTTTAATTTTTTTGGATGGGAGGGTCGGGGTATGAGGTAGGATAAGAAAAAAATTGTAATTTAAGTTTGGAGGCGAGTTTTGGAAAATGTTATCCTTAATTTTTAGAGGGAAGTCATTTTCCTTATATTTGAAGAAAATATGTTAATTTTAAGTCAACCGAACATAGGAAAATTGGAAAAAATGTTTTCCTTCATACCAAACATACCCTAAGTTTTAACATGAAAAATCCTTCAAATCAAAGGTAAAAATCACGAGATTGCAAAGATTCAAAAAGCTTCACCATAAAAATAAGAAATTATATATATTATCCAAAATCGCTACACAACAAGGGTCAAATAAGCCAATACAATAGCAGCAACAAATCAATTAAAGAACGAAATATTGAAGACTCTTAGCTCAAAAATCAGCTCGATTTAACTGTGTACGAAGCAAAAATTACAATTTAAAGAAGGTTGGTTCACACAAAAAATTCTCCAAAGAAAGAGCAATGTTTCCTCCCATTTTATCCTATAGTAACTCTCTCAAACAATTCTTACATTCTAAAAAAATATTTCAAAGACGGATACATAGGAACATGAAAATAATTTCAAAGATTTCTCTATTTTTAGATAATGAATAACTCTTTCTCTTAAAGTGAAAACCAATTTTTCAAATATAAATCAAAATTTAAATAGAATAGGATAAGGCTAATGAACTTTGTACGGAAAATATTAGCAACGACCCAACAAATTCCTTCTCCAGCCAAGGTGCCAAAGGGATCTTCAAGTGTCATGATCCAAATTATGGGGTTGTGTGTGAACCTACTCAAATCAAACACTACAAAAAAGGATAGGATTTGTGGAGGTTTAATTGTGGGGGTTATTATAACCTCCACAAAATCATATTAAATGTGGGGGTTATCTTAGCCACCACTATTTCTTAAAATAATTAACGTGACAAATACTTGATTCTCTCATTTTTTAAATCCCTTTTACTATTTTACCACTCTCTCACATCACAATTCTTTGACTCTCACTATCTCACAAGTCATCTCAGAAATCAAGTCTACAAATGATTGTTACTACAAAACTATCATGACTCTCCATGTCATTTTCTCCTTATTGCATCATTATCATTGTTTAGAGCGTTCCTATAGTGATCCCAAGTAATTCATGACTTGTTGGGATTGATAGTGCGGTCACTCGGTTGTTTATTTGGTTTTTGTGCAAGTTTTCATATTTTAGAGCTTTTGAAACTTGAATTATTGACTTCGGTCAAAACATCATGTAGACGGCCTCATAATTGAATTATGACAGTTTCGTTAGCTCTAGAACATCGAGTTTGGTCTAGAAGAACTTTCGGTACGGATCCCGAGGCTTCTGGGCTCATTTCGAGCAACCTTGTGGCTTATGGCTTAAAATGAAGTTTGAGTGTGGGACCCACTTTTCTTCGAGACGACCTTGGTGGGAAGTTTCAACATCTCTATTGAATTTGTAATGCTGAATTTGGAAGGGTAGCATAACTCGTTTGCATGCATGGGGTTTCGAACAAATCTCGAGCACCCCATCAGGAATTTTGTGAACATGATGTTCTAGTTGATAAACCAACATCTGGTGCAGGTGAAAACGTTCACCACGGTCATGATAAAGCCTTTGCAATCATGGAGGGCACTGCACTTGACCATCGCAGTTGCGTGGCCTCCTGGCCACAATCACGATGGGCAATTCGTGGGGTTGACCTTTTTGGTTAGTGCGATCACGAGGTTGACCTCCGCGATCACGGTAGTCATTTTATCTAGCTTTCAAGATTACGGTTTTGGGCTTCAGGATCGCAATGAGTAGTTTGACTGGTCTTTATAAATAAAGACCAATCGTGAACAGCTTCTCTTACAATATTCAATTGGCGATTTAAAGAGCTATGAAGCTCCAATTTCAGTGATTTTTGTTGTTGTGTGTCTGAAATCAACAGGGCTTCGTGTTGAAGTCACCAGGAGAGTGTGTGGGACTCGTTTAAGAGATATTTTTTTGCTTCCAAGACCTGTTGTTCTTTCATAGTGTTAATTGTAGTTTTTCCATGCATGTGTTGTTTTGATATGTTTTTGAGCTTGAATTGTGCTCATTTTTGGGGCACAAGTTTAGTAAGTTATTTCAGATCAATTGACGAAGTCAATTTCAGGATTTCAGTCCAGATCCCACATCACCATTTTTACTCTATTGTAGGCATACCTCTAATTGTTGCGATTTTAGTGTATAAACGTCCATATTGACGTTATGATCATATTTTTGATAGTGTGACAATGATCATAAGTTGTTCAAAAGAGCAAAGCTCCATAATTGTTATTTTAGAGTGCGTACGGTCTGCACTGAGGTTGGCTACGACATATCAGACTTTAGATTGAGCTTGTGAATGTAGATTCATGGTGATTAACTATAATTGGGTTGGGTTTGTAGTTGATTCGTGTTTAGTTATTGGAATTCATATTTTAGGCCTCATTTTCGGGTTTTCAGGAGTTCAAGCATGCATATTATTGTTGTGTGGTTATGTCTTACCTTGTTGATTCCATAATGTTGCTCATGTTGTTATGCTTGATTTTGGCCTTAGCGTACGTGTAAGCTAGTGATTGCCTTAGACTTGCGTTTTGGAGTCGATGGGCCTTAAAAATTCTCTGACATTGCTACAGACGACTTAGCTTCCTATAGACTAATATAGCAAACTTGGATTTGATAGTATGATCCTTATCTAAGCGACAACTTAGCTCATATTACTATTCATTCATAATCTCCCTTGTGTTTCGACTCAGATGGGTTTGTTGGTTCTTCCATCAATCATTTGATTGTTTGGGATCAAGTCTTGGATTTGGAACTGGAGTGGTCCTGTAACACCCAAATTTTTTTAAGGTAAGATCCGAACTATTCTTTATTTACATGTAAGATTGTACCGGGTGATTATTAAATTGTTTATATGTGTTAAGGTCAATTTTGTAGTGTGGAATGAATTTGGATATGAATTAAGGTCACAAGAATCCCTTAACACAAAGTTGAGTTGAAAGCTTCTATACCGATTAGGTTTTGATAAGATTCTACTTGGGTCAACTTCAAATGATCATGTCTCTTAGAAAAATAAAGAGTTATGTGACCCATAACCTATCAAATTAAAGGTATTTGAATTTTATTCTAACACCACCAGTTTTGCGTCAACATCAGTTCCAAGTAGAAAGTAATGACCATTTTAGTAACCTGATACAGTGCAGTGACGAATTAGCCGACGGGAAAACATTAAAAAGAGTCGTTTTTTGTATTTTTACCTCTAATAACACTCTAAACGAATTTCTTGACTAATTAAAGGCCCAAAATAATCAGATTTTCATCTTTTAATCCCTCATTCTCTTCTCTCTCAAATCCTAAGGAAAAATCAAAGCATAGGATTTCCATTCAAGATTCTTCCAATCTTTTTTCAAGATTCTTCTTCAAGGTAAGTCATTCTCAAAGAATTTCATTCTTTCCATATCAATTTTTTTCATACAATTATGAATCATTAATGAAAATTATAATTCTTCGCCATAGAGATTTCAAGAAACTAATTCAAAAATTTCAAGGAAGGTCTTCTTGATTGTTCTCCTTCAAGCTAGGGTTTCAAGACTTCTAATCAAGTTCTTCTTCAAGATTCTTCAAGAACCTTGTTCTTTCAGGTATGTAAGACTATCATAGTATTGGACTAGTTCATCCTCACGCCTTACATCTACTTTCAAATCAGTAAAAGAGTAATCTAGGGTTCTAGATTTGAGTATTCTTGAGATGAGTTGATTTTGAGTTCTTGAGTTCCGGATTCTTTTTAAAATTCTATTCTTAATTATTGAATTACTATATGTTATGTATTAAGATTCTTGAGTTGATTCATTCATGTCTATATTTCAGCATGAACCCTATGAATGGAGTATTCTTGAGATGAGTAGCATCGTTGAGTTCTGAGTTTTGAGTATTGAGTTTTCTTTATTATTATTAAGATCCTTGAGTTGATTCGTTCATGTCTATATTTCAGCATGAACCCTATTTTGAGTTATAAATTTTAAAAATCTTTTAAAGCCAACATTTTTTTAAACTGAGTTTTGAGAAAGTAAAGAGAAGTTTGAGAAAGAGTTTTAACCAAGATTTGAGCAAGAGTATAAGGGAACTAAGTATTTCCCAAATGTTTCATTTTTACATGAAGAAAGAGAGTATTATTTTGAGAAAAGTAAAAGAGTTCTCAGAAAGATTGAGTACAGATCAGTTACCTCTTAAAGAGGTCCTTTTGATTAATTTTCTCAATCCAGAGAAAGTGTTTTTTTTACATTGTGTAAAGAGAAACCTTGTTTTATAAATGAGCAATAAGTTCAGAGATATTTTAGAGCAGTTACCTCTTTCAAGAGGATAGTTTGAGTAATTATCTCAAACCATAGAAAGAGTATGTTTATACATTTGAGCATGAGTATATATATTATTGTGAGTACTATTGATCATCGATATGAGGATGAGTTCAGACAACTCAAAATCCTCATAAACCATGTCTTGCAACCATGGGTTCATAATCATACTTTTTAGATGAATTTTTATTGCTTAGTGGATCCACTTAGTTGAGGTGTCCTATATCCCGGTACAATATAGGACAGTTCTGACAACGTGGGTGAGATGTTGTATCATCACGTAGCTCATAGTAATGTTTGTCGGTTATATAATCTCTCAAATAGAGTTAAAAGTGTATTTTTATTATATCACTTAATATGTTGAGTTCATAATTGAGTAAGTATTTTTGTAAAGTTTTAATGATTTCACTTCTTTATTTATTTACATTCAGTTGAGTGTATAATTATTGCAGTCCTTTCATTCCGTTATTTGTTATTCAACTATATTACATACACGTACATTTAATGTACTGATGTCATTTGACCTGCATCTTTTAATGATGCAGATACCGGTTCTTAGGATCCTCAACGAGAGTCTATCGAGATCACTTCATCCGCTCGTCAACTTTTGAGTGAGACATCCTTGCTTTCGGAGGACTCTAGTTTTATGAGTTGTTAGTAGTAGTTCTCTTGGAGAGTCATGAGTCTTGTCCCGACACTTACCTTTGTACAGTAGAGGCTTCATAGATAGACATTTTTGGAGAGTCTTTCAGTTTCAGAGGTTTTCTGTAAAACTTATGTTTAATACTTAGTAAATTCAGAGAGTTTTGAGATTTAATACACTGTTGATTTAGCATTTCTTTCAGTTTGATGTTTATGTATGCTCAAGTTAGTCGTCCGCTTATAATCAGTTATGATGAGGGTTCGCTTAGGGACCAACAATGGTTCTTGAGTGTCGTCCACGTTCAGGGTGTAGGCTTGGGTCGTGACAGGTCCCTAGTGACTCTAAAGATGGTTTCTCTCTATGGTATGGACCGATTTGAGGAAGAGCGGGTGATTGGGGGATTTTGGATTCTTTTAGCCACAATTCGAGGCTTTGGTGTATCATCTCTTAGCAAGGTTAGAGGTCGTGGCATACATTCTATTAGCCGGGTTCAAGGCCTTGGCATATATCTTTAGTCACTATCCAAGGCCCTGACACATCCTTATTAGCCTTGATTCCGGGCACACCTTTATTAATCGGGTTCAAATCCTGACTTAGTAGTTCTATTGGATTTTTGGGGTGCCTTACCGCAGTTCGAGTCCATGGACGGATGTGGCAGTTCTGAAATATTCTTAAGCTTAATGAGTGTACCTTCTAAGCTTATGGGGGAAGTTAGGTTATAGCTAGTTATTTACCTTTCATTCCTAGACTCGGGTGCATTTCAATTAGATTGTCGTTGTAGTTCCGCTCATTTGACCTCTAGTTGGTGTTATTTCTCGCTTTTCCTTATTTTCTTTACTTTTCAAGCTTAGTCGTCCTATGATGCCTATCGGGTACTTGTTTTTTGGTACTCATCCTACACTCTGCATATGTTTTTGTGATGTAGGTCCGAACACCAATCACTAGCATTGATATTGTGCCTACTAAAGGGATATTCAGAGGCGAGAGTGAGCTTATGACATCTTGGATCAACCTGTCTCCTTCTGCTTTTAGCTTTGACTAGTCTTTTGCTTTTGAGACAAGTATGTATATTTTGATCCACTTTGAGAACTTGTACTTATTCTATCAGATCTATACGTGTGACTACCAAATTTTGAGATTAGATCTCATATATTGATCGTATATATTGAGTAACTTTTTATTTTGAAGCTCTTGGTCTAAGTCTTTCCTCTAAAAAAAGAGTTAGCATCTCATAAGTTAGACATAGTGAAATAGTGTAAACTATTGCCTATGAGGCATATCTTATTATTTTTTAGCCTCTGAGCTATGTTTTGCATCTAAGACAAAAGTTATTGTGTTTCCCATAAGTTAAACTTAGTAATGATGTAAATTGTTGCCCATGAGACGCAACTTGTTCTTTGAAGTCCTTGGCTAAGTCTTGCCATAGAGGCAAGAGTTATAAAGCATCTAATAAATCATGACATAATGTGGTAGTGCCAAGTCTTGCCCATGAGGCTTAACTTCTTGTTTGGAAGTCCTTGGTCTAACAAGTTGTAACCTCTAGGACAATAATTATAGAGTATCTCATAAATCAAGACACAATGTAGTAATGTCAAGTCTTGCACATAGGCACAACTTGTTAAGTTCTTGATTTAAGTTTGGCCTCTAAAACAAGAGTTATAGAGCATCTCATAAATCAAGACACAATAAGACAATATCAACTCTTTCCCATGGGACATAACTTGTTCTCTAAAAGTCTTTGGACTAAGAGGGTGTTTGGATTGGCTTAAAGTGTTTGGCAAATATAAAAATAACTTAAATAAGTTGGGAAGTGTTTAGCAAGGTTAAAAATAACTTAAAATAAGTTTAAACTGAAAAGTAGATCTCCCCCTACTTTTTATTTAGACTTAAAAGCTACTTTGTTAAGGTCAATCCAAACAAGCCCCAAGTATTACCTCTAACACGAGTATTAGAATAATCTCATGAAATTCCAAACCATGTATATCTATATCAAATTTAAAATAATAAATATGAGAAAGGAATTGTTGAACCTTTGCACTTGAATCTAGGGATAAATTTTATTTTAAAAAGTACAAAATGTATAAAATAGATAATTTGTTTAGTTTCATAAAACTACAAAATAATTAAATAAAGGTGAGCCAAAAACAAAAAAATAATAGAAGGAAAAGAAAAAAAATGAATTAGTTATATGGTGTATTTTGTATACCTTTTCAAATTTGATTGAACTAGGAAAGACAAATGAAAAATAAAAATAAACCAATCAACAATTCAAGGACCTCAATAGGAGCAAAATCTTTTTTCTATTTTCTGTTTTGAAAAATAAGCAACAACAAAATTGATTTTTACCCAGCTAAAGAATATCTTAACATGTTTACCCAGCTCAAAATTTCCAACCTGGTAGGGGCCAATTAGAAAATTATCAAAACCTATAGCAAACAAAAAAATAGTACAACAATTATGCCTTCGGAGCTCGTCTTTTGACCCGCTTCTTTGCTCCATTAACAGTATCCAGATCCTTGTGGCCTGAAACGTTGATCAAACTGTCATCTCTTTTACGCTTTGATTTATCTCGTCTTGGCAAACTGCAGTAGAATTTACACAGTTAGTACACCACAAGTAGCACTGCAAATCATTCTTAGCTTAATGTAAATCTAAAACAACACATTGATGTTTGGAGTTGAAACAAAAAGTTACCATGAGCACAATCTATATCAAAACTACCACCCTTAGAATAATAATCGCAACTTGAGTCCAGATAACACTCAACTGCTGCTATATCTGAAATAAGACATGGTGGGTGACTCATTCACCCCATATAGTTATACCCCAGTTCAATAATAGAGTTGTCCACCCCCCACCCCAACTGATAATGTTGTTCAAACTGCAAACTGCTTTATCCGAATATAGTTAATGACAAAGATATGTATAAGGGACTCCACGGAAAAGGTCCAGAGGAACCCCCGACAGAATATCTCACCCACATACCCAGGGGGAATCATTAAATATGAACCATACCCTGTAGCCATCCGTTGTCCTCACAGTAAATAAACGACAAAAATCACCTACATATTAGACTACTAAAAGAAATTAAACCAAACTGCAGCAGTGTCACAGTACCTAATATTTTCATTCTTATGTGAGCCCCTTAGAGCAGCCTTGTCAAGTACACTTCTGTAGTACTGAGAAAATGGAGAACTGAGACTGGACTTCTCAAACTGCAGGTTGAATATATATTTAAATTAAATAAATTATATTTCTCCAGTATGAAATATAGCTGTTACTAGTTGATAAGAAATGTGCTACCTGAAGGAATGTTTCAACAGATTGATGATCATTTGGTGAAAAGGCAACCTCATTTCTTTTCTTTTGCACAGAATCAACATTTTTCTCCACCTGCAGAGACAAAAGAAACCGCTCAGAACGAGACAAGAAAAGCAACTGACGGTAAGAAGAAAAAATATTATTGAGAAATTTGATAGCTTGGATCTTGGTCTTGTCTTATTTACCGGTGTCAACCATTTAGCCAGTATACCTCGCCCATTCTAACTAGGAAAACTAAAAGAAGCCTCAAAGACAGCAGGGGTGGAATGTGAGGAAGAGAGAGATGTTAGGATAGAAACTGCTTCCGAACACATGAATATTAAATAGAAACAGGAACAAAAGGGATCCACAAACTAAACTGAATTGGCAAATCTGTCTAAGCTTTCTTTTCCTTCCTAGCCACAAGGCACAAGCACAACTTTGTCCAATCCCAGATTATGAAAAGAAACATTTAACTATGAAATTCACAAACTGACTTATCAGACAAAGGAAAGGAACTCTATGATTTCCAAATCATCATCTCCCATGTACTTCAAGGGCATGAGAATGACCGTGCACATTAACCATTTTATCTAAACAGGAATATTCTATTTTCATACTTATGTAAAGGACAACACAATGCTATCCTCCTCTATACTTGCACGGATAGTCCAGCACCCATTATTTTAATCTACTTTTGAACCAAAGGAACCCTGTCAAGCAAATGTTGAATATGTATGATCTCAAACAAGTGCTCAAGTCAAATGATAGTAAGATGGTTGCATGTGATGCCTTTGAGCTTTAATCAAGTCCAACACATAATTGACCTTCAAATCCTGGTACTTGGTACAAATCCTGTTTAAAGCTGCATCTCCAGCATATTCTTAATTTAACAATAACGGCATCCACTTCTGGATGGAAATGGCTACACTAGGTAACTAACCATCAAAAACACCAAAGGTAAGTTGAGTACCTGCTCAATCAAATGTTTTACCGCACGGCATAGACTTTCCTTTGTCTTTGACTCATTAAACTTTTTCAGACGGATGAGTGGAACAGTTGCTAGCTCAGGGAAAGAAATGTGGTAGCTCCATTGTAAAAAGTGTGATGATAGTTGTTCAATTGTAGATGTAATGCATTCATCTTGGAATGTCTGAGACTTCAAGCAACTCTTTGGCAACTGCAGTATGTTAATTTGCAATTTAAAATGGTGACACAAATACATAGAGAAAACTCATTTGCACGATTGTCAAGTTAATCCTAACATCAACCAACCTTTAGAACAGACTGAAAGAAGAGAGTAGGTCCAGGTTTTCCACGCCCTCTGACTGTTTTATATTCCAAAATATCCAACACAAATGAAGTAATAGGGATGAAAACTCCAGTAGAATTAGACAGATCATTAAGCCATTGAATGCAATTGAGTCGTAAAGGGAAATATCTCGGTCCAGGAAACACGCGCACCACTCCATTTATAAGTTGAACCATAGTGAAGAAAAAGGCCTGAAGATCATAATCCCGTACATTGCGTGCTATAAAACCAACCCAGAGATTAATACAATTGGCGTACTCCCAACTGCAGATCCTTTGAAGAGCTTCCTGCACCACAAGATGATTAAAATTAGTCAAGAAGCTACTTTTAGCAACATTATTCCTACTTAATCATTAAAATCACAGGGAAATTTTAGTTACCTTTTTCTTTGTACGCAAACCCCACTGTAATACTTTTGCAAGCTGACGGACAGACACGGTGGCTTTAGACAATGATTTTTGAACATCTAGGGAGCACAAGTCAACTAAGGAATTTCTTAGGAACTGCAAATGTTTGTTATTGACAATATCTGTAGCTCTCGACTGAGCAAGATAAGCCACAAAAGCTTTTGCTAAGCAATTGTCAAAACAATCAGTTGTAAATAGAGAGGCCACATCCAGTACGATCGAAAAAGATGCTGATGATAGCATCCCCCCACCTGTAGCCCACAAATGTATTGTCGTCTGTTTCAACATAAAGGTCAAGAATAAAGGAATCACCATATATTCAGCTACGTAAAAGTAGTATTAGCATCACAAACAAGGGAAGATTCACAATGTTAACATAACTTAAAATTGCAAATCATATGATGTTTTAATGTGGGGATTAGTTCTACAAGGTACGTCTTTAGTAGTAAAATAATTACATATGCAACTCTCTAGAAAAACCACAATGGTAATGAATTGGGGTTCATGAAATAGTAATCTCTGAAAGTTCTCCATATTCCTGGTGGATTCAACCTCAACCTAGTTGGGTTGATCTTATTACATACGACCATGTTACATCGCGCATCAATTGTCAAAATAGGAGCTATGCTTCAATAAAATGCAATGCAGGCGTGCAATACTGATCCCAGAATATCAAATACGCATTTCAAGAATATACAACTTATATCGGCTCAATGTCCAGCTAGGACAACAATTATCACATGACATATTATAGGAATTCACTAAGAGGTAACAGCATATGCATGAAAATTACAGCTAACATATTGTTTATCTGATTCACAAAAGCATACATCATATATGGGAAAAACAGAAGCAAAAAAAAGTTTATAATAAAATAATACAGCAAAACTAGCAATTCCACTAGTACTACGTTAGTAGCTTACCAGCAAGTGTATGGACTCGAGTAATGCATACATATGAGATCAAATTTTTAATTAAGAAAAAGTGCTTCAACAATTTTAATAGTCAATCTGGGATAGCATATGCATAAGATGTCATCAAATCGCATCTAGAAGACTCTTCATACAAATCAAGTGCTAAAGATAATGTACCTTAATGAGCCTCTGCAAGAGATATGGGAAAGCAGCAAAAAATGGTAAAGAATCCCTGAGCCGAGTCAAAGCGAAAGCCAGAATTTCTGAATCAGTAACCTGATCCAACAGAGATAATGTACTCCTTAAGTATGATTTGATGAGAGGCTTTACATTAACCCATTGTGGGGTATCCTTCAGTTCTAGTACTGCTTCTTTCTTGTAACTGGAGGATGATAGCCCCAAAAGTCCCCGAAGTATATTATCTGCTTCGGAAAGAACAGACATTACTAAGCTGCAGAATGTCTCAGCATTCTGAAACCTTAGGCCAATGGATTCAGCACCATAGTGGCATGCTGCTCGATAAGCATTTAATAAACAAACAAATGCTTCCTCCTTGTGCTCTTCTTTGATCAGTCGACACCAAGAACTAATGGCAGATACTGTCAAAACTCTTCCCTTGTTTTTACCTTGATTGTCTTCAGTCACCGAGTCCCTTCCATGATTACTCATCTCATCCTCATCTGAGAACTGCCATGAAGTTAATCAGAAGCAAAATACTTTGATATCTCAGAGTAATCAAGATACAATTATACAACTAGCTCTAAAGGGAAATCATGAGGTTTCCATTTTGCGATCCTATTAATAGAAAGACAAAACACACAAGAAGAAAGAGATATAAGGCCAGGCTATCCAAAATATGTGTCCGCAATTCAGCGCATGCCCAACAGATATTTTGGCGGAATACATTGACAGCCCTTAAACTTGACAGTAAATTAAATATAGACACGCAAAATAAGGCATGTTCAATTGAGCACCTGAACATATGACAAAGCATTCATGTTAAACACTTTCAGCTCAAATTATGAAAAAATAATTGTGCATGTTCTTAAGTGCCTACTACATAGATAACTCAACCACATAAAATATGTCACCACCTTTAATTATACACATCAGCCTCAATCGTAACAGGTGCGAGGTTTTATAGCTTATGAGGCTAATGCGTATAATTAAAAGAGGTGACATTTTTAAGTGGTTAGCTTATCTACATAATGGGCATTTGAGGCGTTAGAGAAAACGACAACACGTGCATAAATTTTCCTAATTTGAGCCCGAAATGTCTAATAGAAACATTTTATCATGTTCAAGTGCGAAATAGAAACAAGGCGTAATTCAAGTATCTAAATGAAATTTACTTGCAAATTTAAGGGTTTGTCAATGTGTTCCACCTAAAAAATTTCGCCAACAAATATGAATGACTGTGTGACATACATGCCTGGAATATTGAGTGTTCAAAATTATCCAATTAATTTTTTTAGGCAAAGAGGATCCATGAGTTCAGGGGAAGAAAGAAGATATATTGTAATACTCTCTTTATTCTGATTGGTCTAAGCTTATCCAAGCACACATTAAGTTTGAAGTTGGTACTGCATAACATTTTAAAGCAAGCGGACCCAAAGGTAGATTGTACAACCAGTTATTACTTATTATGAATTTTGAGATGGTATATAACGAAAGCAAAAACACCAATAGTTACTACTCAACACCAAGTTAGTTGGCGTGAGTTATAAGAATCCTCAAAAAAAAATTGGATGACTATGTGACATACATGCCTGGAATATTGAGTGTTCAAAATTATCCAATTAATTTTTTTAGGCAAAGAGGGTCCATGAGTTCAGGGGAAGAAAGAAGATATCTTGTATACCCTCTTTATTCTGACTGGTCTAAGCTTATCCAAGCACACATTAAGTTTAAAGTTGGTACTGCATAACATTTTAAAGCAAGCAGACCCAAAGGTAGATTGTACAGCCAGTTATTACTTATTATGAATTTTGAGATGGTATATAACGAAAGCAATTACACCAATAGTTACTACTCAACACCAAGTTAGTTGGCGTGAGTTATAAGAATCCTCAAAAACCCCATCAATCAAAAGTAGGAATAACAAACTTGAACTTATCATCCCACTCATTTGTAAGTAATAATCCGTCTAGTCAAGATGTTCTTCTTGGATCATTCCCTTAGACACCCAGTAAATTTACCCCCATGTAAAGGAGAGTTCTAATTCCAAATCCTCAATAAGACTTTAGAAGTCCCTAATAACTATGGATTGTCTATCGTGTACATTTCTTCCTTCTTCATATCTTCTTACATTAAGATCACCTCCTATTCCTCAAGGCTAATCCCAATAGCATTTCAGTACTGAAAGCTCTAGCTGCAAGTTCCCTCCTATTCCTCTAGTTGGGCCATATACTT
The DNA here is from genome assembly GCA_036250505.1 of Solanum acaule. NCBI lineage: Eukaryota > Viridiplantae > Streptophyta > Magnoliopsida > Solanales > Solanaceae > Solanum > Solanum acaule. Next base: position 398 of record JAJOOR010023074.1, on the reverse strand, counting down.
CCATGAATGTTGAAGTACAACTCACTATTTTGTTGGATAACACTGAAACTATCCAGCAATGAAACTGAATGTACACCCTAAATAGTCTTCTTAAAAGGCCTAATCCCTTTTGTACCAATAACATTACAATTCCTCCATTGTTCCCTTCTTACTGCAAAAAGGCTAAGTCAATCAACCTATTTCGCCAAATACTACGCTCCAAATGAAGACCCGAATAATCTGTTTTAAGTCAAACAATAGGTGTTGGTTCTCCATCTACGTGTCAGTACCTTTTTAGCCCTATCACCTATGTCTTTTGCATACCACTCAACCCCTGAATATTCCGACTGATGCTCTTGTTTAGATAAACAAGAAGCCTAAATTGCCTCTTATCATCTCTATCGCCGTAATCTACATTA
>JAJOOR010023073.1:0-11231 GCA_036250505.1 Solanum acaule | reverse complement strand
TTGAGTTCAGACATACTCCCAGAGCACAGAATGAGTTGGCCGATGCTCTTGCCACCATTGCCTCGATGATCAAACATCCAGATACAAGTTATATTGATCCAGTAGATATAGAGGTAAAAGGACAGCCTGTTCATTGTTCACATGTTGAAGCGGAACCAGATGGTTTGCCTTGGTATTTTGACATCAAGAAGTATTTAGAAGATGGGACTTATCCTGAGAATGCAACGTTCAACCAGAAGAAATCAATACGCCGTATGGCCCTCAATTTCTTTGCAAGTGGGGCAATCCTTTACAGGAGAACTCCAGATTTAGGTCTTCTCAGATGCGTTGATACTAATGAAGCTGCAAAAATTCTGGAACAGATACATGCCGAAATTTGTGGTACTCACATGAATGGGCTCACTTTGGCCAGGAAGATCCTTCGAGCCGGTCACTTTTGGATGACTATGGAATATGACTGTTGCAAGTTTGTGCAAAAGTGTCATAAATGTCAAGTGCATGGAGATTTGATTCGGGTGCCTCCTCATGAACTCAATGCTATGAGTTCACCTTGGCCGTTTGTAGCTTGGGGCATGGATGTCATCGGCCCAATAGAGCCAGCTGCCTCTAACAGACATAGATTTATTTTGGTTGCCATTGACTACTTCACCAAGTGGGTGGAAGCAACTTCGTACAAGTCGGTAACCAAGAAAGTTGTAGCTGATTTTGTTCGCAACAACCTGATATGTAGGTTTGGAGTACCAGAATCCATCATTACTGATAACGGAGCGAATCTTAACAGTAACTTGATGAGAGAGATATGTGAACAATTCAAGATTACTCACCGGAATTCCACTGCCTATCGTCCCCAAATGAACGAAATTGTAGAAGCCGCCAACAAGAACCTAAAGAAGATTTTGAGAAAGATGATTGAAAATCGCAGAGGTTGGCACGAGATGTTGCCATATGCTTTATTGGGTTACAGAACGACTGTCAGAACATCAGTCGGAGCAACTCCATATTTGTTGGTGTATGGAACAGAAGCAGTTATACCTGCCGAAGTTGAAATACCTTCATTGAGAATCATCCAAGAAGCTGAATTAAGTGATGTTAAATGGGTTTGCAAGCGGATTGACCAGCTAACCTTGATTGACGAGAAGAGAATCGTTGCCGTTTGTCATGGTCAACTATATCGACAGAGAATGACTCGTGCTTTTCACAAGAAAGTAAGATCCAGGACATTTGAAGTTGGTCAGTTAGTTCTTAAACGCATTTTCCCTCATCAGGATGAATATAAAGGGAAATTTGCACCAAATTGGCAAGGACCCTACATGGTTCGCAAAGTGTTACCCGGAGGTGCCCTAGTCTTGTCGGAGATGGATGGCACCGAATGGCCAAAACCGATCAACTCAGATGCTGTCAAGAGATACTATGTGTTAAACTTTAGTTTGTATTTTCTTGTCATTTCCTTATAATCGTTCTATTTACTTGTAATCGCGTCGTTTTAAATTTTATCCATCTTGTAATGAACTACGTTTGACCTGAATTCTCAAGAATGAGATACGTAGGCGGCCTATGTCGGCCTCGGTCACCCCCTTTTACCTCTTTTAATATTTCCTTGTATTTGAACTACGTTCGACCTGAATTCTCAAGAATGAGATACGTAGGCGGCCTATGTCAGCCTCGGTCGGTTTCATTGTAAATTTCCTATTTTTTTGTTAGTCCTCGAGGGGGAACTACGTTTGACCTGATTCCTGCCTCAACGGGATACGTAGGCGCCACAAGGGCTTGGTCATATTCCCCGTCAGATTTCTATTTTTTCTCATTACAATAGAAACTGGGACAGAATTTTTGAGAGGGACTCAAAAATTCTCAAGAAGACGATCTCTCCAACAAAGTTGAGGCTGAAGTTACTTGATCTGCAATTGGGATAGGATTTTTGAGAAGATCTCAAAATTTCGTGATTTGATCACCAACGGTTAAAGATAAGCCAAGACAATTAACTGGGACAAAATTTTTGAGATGGACTCAAAATTTCAACAGTTTTATCGACAGTTCAGAGCAACTTTGAATACTTCCCAACAAATGATCAGATAGACCTTGAGGCGTCAACCTCAAAGACGTTCGTTATGCTCAACGTGACATGACTTGGCAGTGACCTTTTCCAAACATTACTTTTGAAAATCTATTTTCCTTAAAAACTTTTCTCTCATGTTTCAATTATATTGGCATAAAAATGTTTTGTCTTATCTATTAAGAAGTGGGAGATTGGAGAATTCAACTGGAGATAGTCAAGACAAGGAGCAGACAACCGAAGAGATCGACACAGATCAGTTCATTTTTTTTAAACTAACAATTTTTCTGTGGATGCAGGTCTATAGGTTTGTCTCAAAATCAGCATATTCCACCATTCAATGAATATGGAGAAATCAAAAGGGTGAATAGCTCCCCAAAATTGACAATTTTTCTGCGGATGCAGGAAATATTTTATGCTACTTATATCAAAGATCTTGGAATATGAATAACATTATTTCGTTCAATTCCCAATAAGGCGAAGTCCATAATGAACGTACAACTATGTTCAGAGATGGAATGAACGAAAGCTACAAAGAGAGCAATATTATTATTTTCCAGCAACTAAAAATACCTGGAAGACATTTATCTGCATTATATTATCAGATATAATAATCTTCCTACCCTGAAATTTATTTATATCGTATTGTCAAATGACACGATACCGCTACCCGGAGAGTCATTCATATTGTATTGTCAAATGAGATGATACCGCTACTCCGGGAGTCATTTTTATTTATATTGTCGATTGAGACGATATCACTACCCGGAGAGTAATTTATATCGTATTGTCAAATGAGATGATATACCACTACTCTGAGGGTCATTTTTATTTATATTGTCGATTGAGACGATATCACTACCCGGAGAGTCATTTATATCGTATTGTCAAATGAGATGATACCACTACTCTGAGGGTCATTTTTATTTATATTGTCGAATGAGACGATACCACTACCCGGAGAGTCATTTTTATTTATATTGTCGAATGAGATGATACCACTACTCCGAGGGTCATGTTTATTGTATTGTCGATTCAGACGATACCGCCATCCAAAAGATACCCAGAAGATCACATATGTTGCTCAGTGAAGCATTATCTTCATTTGGTATCAGGGAGGCATCATCAGAAGAGATTCATGCATTGCAAGAGGGAAAAGATTCATGCATTGCAAGAGGAAAAAGATTCATGCATCACGGGAAAATATTCACACATCAGAGGAAAAAGATTCATGCATCGCGGGAAAATATTCACGCATCACAAGAAAAAGATTCATTCATCGCGAAAGAAGAGATTCATGCATTGCAAGGGAAGATTCATGCATTGCAAAAGAAGATTCATACATTGCGAGAAAAAGATTCATGTATTGCAAGGGAAGATCCATGCATCGTGGAAAAAAATTCATGCATTGCGAGAAAAAGATTCATGCATCGCGAGAGAAGATCCATGCATCGCGGAAAAAAGTCATGCGTTGCGAGATAAAGAATTCATGCATCGCGGGAAAAAAGATTCATGCATTGCAAGAGAAGATTCATGCATTGCGAGAAAAAGATTCATGCATCGCGGGAACAGATTCATGTATTGCAAAGGAAGATCCATGCATCGCGGAAAAAGATTCATGCATTGCGAGAAAAAGATCCATGCATCGTGGGAAAAAGTCATGCATTGCAAGATAAAGAATTCATGCATCGCGGGAAAAAAGATTCATGCATCGCGGGAAAGGAATTCCTACATCGCAAGAGAAGGATTCATGCATAGCATGAAAAGGAGTTATACATCGCAAGAGAAAGATTTATCCATCCCAAGAGGATCAACATCAACTGCATCATTTTTTCTTTGCAAAAACGACATCAAAAGAACCATCAACAACACCATCAAGAGAACCGTCAATATGTTACACCAGCTTATTTTTATTGCTTTGACATCAAATGAAGAGTACATTGAAAATTATATTACAAATATGAGACACAAGCTTTATTTGTTTTACGTCAAACCCGATGGAGTTGACGCCAAACGTACAAGTAGAGCAATTAAGTGTCAACACGGTAAAAGACACTATCTTCTCATTTGAGGTTACATTTTTCTATGCTAATGAGTTTTATCTCAGTCTTTGTCGAGAGCATTCAAGAGGATGAATTCTCAAGTAAACCACAGGTGCGGACGACATCAAAAAGGATGTTGCACAACGTGGAATTTTTTCTCAGCAGCGAACTGGGACATAGTCCAAAGAGGAATACCAAACTCTTAGGACGCGAGCTGAGGAGCGATTTTCACCACAATCAAGCCACACCCTTGTTGAAGGCACACATGTTTTTCTTAGGTTTATCGATTTCAGTTTCGCATCCGAAAAATTTTGGCTTTCACCGGAAGCAACCTTCCAATCTGAGTGACGATGCTCCGAGAGCCTTGGAAATTATGTCTGTGCAAGTTCTTACTTATGGATGTGAAGAGCTCCACATTCATGGCTAAGAGGTTGCAAGCCTCTTTTTCATACTCGACTTATTGGTCACTCTTCTAGAACCAAAAGCTATATTGCATAATAGATTTCCTTTTCAACCGATCGAGTTGAACTATAAACAGCCTGATTCCTAAGGTTTAGGGATATGTAGGCAAGCTCAATGTTGAAAACTCGGCTGTATTCCATCATTCGCTCTTAAATCTTATTCTCGAGCATTTCGGTCTCTCCATAATTCGATATCAGGATAGTTTTTGAAATCTTTCAGAGTCGTGCGTTAAATCAAGCGTATAGAACTACAAGTGGCCTGAATTCTAATATTGCCTGAGATATGTAGGAAACCCAATTCCGGGTCCATAATTCCTAAATTTCGTACCAAAATCCCTTGTCTAAGAGATGAAGATGTGGTCGGTCAAAATTGGATTCGTCAATTTCATTTGCCTCAAATTTCTTTCATCAATCCAAGTCAAATGAGGGACATATATATATATGAATTGAATTAAATAATTGTATAAAATAGTGTGTGTATTTACACCATATGTCATAAAAATCAAATACACTTTATTATAATATGATTCTAATCAAACTCAAAAAAAATTGAGAAAATAAAAAAATCTATTAAAAAAAATATCTGGTGTGGTTTATTAATATACGAATTGATAAAATAGTTCAATTTAATAAGTGAAAAAATTGATCAATCAGACTTAACTACACATACCAAATGGGATATTAATAGTATAGTTGATTGTCTACCAAAATTTTTAGTTCATAGGTAAAAAATTTATTCTCATTTTCTTCCATATTTTTTATATAATTTAAAAAATAAAAAAATAATATACCTGCTAATTATCAATATAATTTAAAAAATAAAAAATAATATACCTGCTAATTATCAATATAATTTAAAAAATAAAAAATAATATACTTGCTAATTATCAAATGAAAAAGATAAATATATGAATGATATAAAAAGAATGAGTAGATAAAATTCATTAGTCAAAGTTGATCTAAAAATTTAGAGTAAAGAAGAATTAATTTTAAAAAAAAAAAGGGAAGAACAAAACAATGGAGAATAGAACGTCTGGAGTAAAATGTAAGGGAAAGAGAATATCAATGTAAAATAAGAAGAATAGGACTAACACTAACTTTTTATTCATAAAAATTAAGTAAAAGTAGGAGAGAGAAATGATAATGTCAATAAAAAAGTAGGACCCACACATATTTTATTAAAAAGTAATCCCTCACCCACCATGTCATATTTGTGCCTCTACCATTAAAATTTTTCTATCAAAATTAGATATATTCATGTTTAGGCTCTCAGGTTATACCGTAAAGAATAACAAAAGAGAAGTATGATTCGGAAATTTTTCTGCTAGTCCAATATCGTTAATTAAGATTGGAAGACTCAACTAAGAAAGAGGAAGCTAGAATGTGTATTTTGTGTAAAAGAACTTTGTTATGGAATAATACTTCTAGTTGATTTTGGTTGAAAACAAATGTACAAGACCATCCTATCTACGGATATTGGATAGTTCTAGATACTACAAGGTTTAGATTATTTTATTATTTTCTACAAGTATCATCTCTACAATATATTTATAAGAAAATTCTAGTAACTTTATCTTCTACTCTAGAATATTGATATACTATATACTTAAATCAAAATAAATTTTATACATATGAATATTAAACCTTGTATTCTTTTAACAATTTTCTTTTATTTCGTTGCTAGTCAGTCTACCATGCTCAACTATATTATTGAGTGTGATATAAAGTATAATAGTTTCAAAAATAAAATGCAGGACTATTTCATTTTGTATTTGATTAAAGCTATTAGGCAGTCCTAAATTTGTTACCCCGCAATTTATACCTTAGGACTTAGTGAAACAATAAATAAATAATCTTATATACATAATAGAAAACTTATTCTAAAATAACCTATTCCGCAATAATAATTTCTATCCCATGGAGAGTAGCAAAAATCGAGTTGTGCTTCTAGATATTTTTAATTTCATGTGCACCTAAATTGATAAATGAAAAATATGTTACGTGATTAGTTATAATGTTCGGCAATATCACTTGTCAATACCTAGACACGTTAAAAATCTATCATTACATGTGTAAGTTATTTTGATTTTAAAAACTTCTTAAAATTAGCAAATATTTATGTGTTTTAGTTTAATTAGTACTCCTATATGAGACAAAGGAAATAAAACTTCTATTGGGAGAAAAACGCAAAAGTACAGAAGTGATCAACTCCTACCTTTTATTTTTACTTAATTAAATTAATTATATTAACAACATATTTATTTTTCTTGTTATTTTTAACAAATTAAGATAAAAATATTTTAAAGTTAATATATTAACCTTTAATATTAATTATGTTCACTCCAAACTAAGATTATAAATTAATTAATTTAAAAAAGTGAATGGAAAGAGTATCAATTTCTTGGGAACTCTTTGTGCCAGAATAAAGTATTTTGTTGAGTCGTAATCGGGAGCTAGCTTACCAAACTCTCTATCTATTTTAAAATAAATGGTATTTTTAATTTAGACATATTTTTAAAAAAATTACTTATTTAAATAAAATAAAGTATATTTTAACTAATTTATTTTTAATAAATACCTTGAAAATCAATCCTCGTTGAAGGAAATTATGACTAATTAAATCGTTACCGACCAAATGTCGACATAGGGAAAGAAGAGATGCAACTCGAAGAATATTTTTTTTTAGAAAAAAACATCTTTTATTTTAAAGCGAAAAGAGTAAATGTTTTGATATATTCCTAACTTCTATAAGGTATTCTGAAGTGTGTGTTGCAATAAGTTACAAGCTATGTGGTGGTAAAAAGTAGAGGCGTGTAAAAATCGAACTGATCGAATCAATAAATTAAATTGAAAAAAGTGTTATTGGTTTATTATTATTGGGTTGTTGTGTTAACGGTTATTGAATGATTTTATAAAAAAAATTATTGGGTTAGCGGTTCGATATTGGTTTCTTAATATTGAGTTATTAGGTTAACCGATAACCCAGAAAAGAATATAATAATTTACAATTTTAATTTTTAATCATACATAAATATCAAACAAAAAATATTAATATAATCACTATATTAGACTATAACTATAAGGACCCTACACAATTAACATTACTTAATTAACTCTGTTCTCTGCATCTACCCTTTAGGTTTTAGCATTACTTTAGTCTTTAGGTTCACAACGTCAAAAACCTAAAGAACTAAGAACGACGACGGCAAGGGTTAGGCAACGACTAGGGTTGTGAATTGTGAGTATTTGCTATACTCTTACTACGCTAAGCATAGTTTTTGCACTAAATGAGTAATTAGATTTCTCTCTTTTTTATTTCGCGTTAAATTGTTGGACAAGTCATATATTTGTTTTGAAAGCATTTTCTTATTGGTTAAACTGAAATCCGAACCGTTAAAGACCAAAACCGATAACAAATATCTTATTGGTTTGCTTATCGGTTTAGCATATTTAAAAACCGAAAATCAATAAACCGAACCGAACCAACCGATACACACCCCTGATAAAAAGACAACTCTACAATTTTGAGTTTATGAATTTTGAATTTTTAAAAAAATAATTTTTCACATTCTGAATAAATTATTTATGTAGATATTTAAATATCTTCTTAAACTAGACATGTTTTGTAATTTAGACGCTTCAAAACTTAATAAAAATGTCTTATGAATATCGAAGTCTTAAGAATTTGAAAAAAAAATAATTAAATATCATGTTTAAAATGTAGAGAAAATTTCAAAAATAGCAAACATAATAGATATAATAAAGCTCTATTGTTATAGTTTCAATAATTGCGCTCCATAGTTATAGTTTTGTTTGCTACGAAGGATGTGATTGTATATTTCTGTCCATTTGTATATTTCTCTTGCCAATATACAAATATGATAAACATACATAAATTCTGTATTTATATATTTAGGAATTTTTCAGAACTCCATTTGTATATTTCGCTTGCCAATATACAAAAAGAGTAATTTATTATGATTTTTTCATAAATCGTATACAAATAGCTAGGGTAGGCATATACAAAATTCTAGATTTACACAATTAGGACTCGAATTTTACAAATTCTGGATTTATACAAATCATACGAATTATACAAATCAGATGAACAACAAAAATTGGAAAAACTGTAGTCGCGAATTATAATTTTCTTAAAATGTCGCCACGAATTATAATTTTCTTAAACTGTAGCTATAGTACTTATTATTGACTAAATATTTTTAAAGGGAAAATTACACTGTTAAGCAAACTTATACTACTTAATTACTCATCATAGATATAGTTTGCTATAATTATCACTCGCGACTAACATTAACCATTAATTACGTGAATTGACTTCGAGTTTGTATAATTAGTCACGTTTGTATATGTATAATTCGCCACATTTGTATGATTCGCAACTAACAATTATTTGTTTGATTTGTATTTGTATACGATGGTTTGTATTTGTATATGACGGTGATTTCCTTTGATTTTTCAGTTTTGTCATCATATACATTCAATCTTTTTGTGTATAACTTTTTAAAGTTTGTATAAACGTGTAGTTTTCGAATTTTGTATAATATAATTTATATAATGTAATTTGTATAATTGCTTAAAGTTCATATGTTTATGTTTGTATCAATTCATTATTTCGAGTTTTATTATATTTGTATAATTTCAGACTTTATATTACTCAATTATACAAAAACACATGAATTATACAAACGTACCTGCGAATTATACAAATGAGATGCGAATTATACAAATTATTGTCCTCTCTCTTCCCTCTCCCAATCTCTCTCCCTCTCTCCTCCCTCTCCCAATCTCGTTCTCCTCTCTCCTCCCTCTCCCAATCTCTCTCGCCAGAATATACAAATACATATGTATAATATACAATTATCTAACCGATATACATATACAATTCACCTCTCTCCCACTCTATGCCCTCTCTTGCTCGCCTCTCTCCTCCCTCTCCCAGTCTCGCTCGCCACTCTCCTCCCTATAACATGTAGCTACAATCGTAATTAGCAAACTATAGCTATAGAGCATAATTAGGCTATTTTTGAATGACTATATGCGAAAGTTCCTCATATTTTCTATTCTCCATAGTCTATCAATTAGGTCTACCATGTCCTTTCATGGGCTTTAAATGATACAAGATGGCTTATGGCCCGCAGTTGGCACGGGCCCAATATTGCATGTCATGATTTAAGTTGATATTGACATTAAAAATGCAAGGAACACATTGCATATATACACGAGGTCGGAGATAGAAGTCGGTACGAAGTGTAGTCGAATTTAGTAAATTTTATTTCAAAAATATATTTGTATTAATAAATTTACTAAATATGAACAATTTTAATTCTAAAACCCAGCTATTATCATGTAAAATTGTTATTGTAAAAATTCAAAATTCATAAAGTTAAAATTCTAATTTCGCTTCTAAATACACATATATAACATGAGTCAGAAATTTCACAAAGAGTGTCCTGAAATAGCACAACAAAAGCTCTTTTCAAAAAGTAGAAGTAGTGAGATTCGAATACACAAACACTTCCTCATTCCAAGGACATGAAACCACTAGATATAATAACTTGTTATGTTAAGGGTGTTCAAAATATGTTATTTAATCATTTCGTGTATCATTTTACTTGTATATATAATATTTTTTCCGACGAAAAGTGTCCAATTGGACACCCGAACCACCATGTGGCTATGCCACTGGTTGTAAGCCACTATATTGTTGGCTATCTCCTTTATTGTTGTTTTCCACATAAATATTTGTACCTTTGGCTAGTTTGGTAGGAACACATTATCCCATTATTTTTAAAAAAAATTAGTTGTTTTGGGATAAGTTATTCTATTATATATATATGATATAATTTATTCCATCACTATAGTATAAAATGGTGGGATAAGTTATCCAAACTTGGCAATCAGAACAAGACACTAAAAATTTATTTTTGAAATATCTTTTTATCTCTAAACGCTTTATTTTTAGAGGAACTTTCATATATAGCCACTCAAAAATAGCCTAATTACTCTCCATAGCTATAGTTTGATAATTACAATTTGTAGCTACATGTTATAGGGAGGAGAGAGGCGAGCGAGACTGGGAGAGAGAGGAGAGAGGCGAGAGAGTGAGGGAAAAAAGTGGGAGAAAGGTGAATTGTATATGTATATCGGTTAGATAATTGCATATTATACATATGTATTTGTATATATGGCAAGCGAGATTGGGAGAGGGAGAGGGAGGAGAGAGGCGAGCGAGAGAGGGCAGAGAGTGGGAGAGAGATGAATTGTATATGTATATCGGTTAGATAATTGTATATTATACATATGCATTTGTATATATGGCAAGCGAGATTGGGAGAGGGAGGAGAGATGCGAGCGAGAGAGGGCAGAGAGTGGGAGAGAGGTGAATTGTATATGTATATCGGTTAGATAATTGTTTATTATACATATGTATTTGTATATATGGCAAGCGAGATTGGGAGAGGGAGGAGAGAGGCGAGCGAGATTGGGAGAGGGGGGAGAGAGGCGAGCGAGATTGGGAGAGGGAGGAGAGAGGCGAGCGAGAGAGGGCAGAGAGTGGGAGAGAGATGAATTGTATATGTATATCGGTTAGATAATTGTATATTATACATATGCATTTGTATATATGGCAAGCGAGATTGGGAGAGGGAGGAGAGA
>JAJOOR010023072.1:0-16587 GCA_036250505.1 Solanum acaule | reverse complement strand
TACTGGTAAGTATCTTGTGACCTTGATTCAGTTTCAGGTTTTACATTGGAGCTCCCACTTAAACTATTAGAGTTAAATATACGTGCTCGAGCCCTATTATATTCCTCCTTCCTTTCCTCAACACTTTTAGCAGAATTTCCCTTTGATGAATTTGAATTCAAACCACTTGCTAACAGTGAACCTTTCTGTGGCCTCTGCTTTATCGCAACCTTAACCACACCAGTATCTCCTTGAGGCAAATTCACCGGAATGTCAGCCAAACGAATCAAAGGCATCCGACATTCAGAAGTCTTGCGCACAATAATTCTGGAACCCAAGCCATCCGGTAAACTATTGTCCAACAGAACCATTGATTGTAGTGAATAGTGCTGTGCCACGCGGTGAGCAGCCAGTCGCAAATAGGAGGTAGGCAGCTGTTGGAATTCCATCTGTTGTCGACCAGGATCCCTGATGAACTTTTCAACATCTTGCTCCATCCTCAGAACTGAGAAAAAGCAATGATAAGTCACAATGTGCATGATAAAAATAATCAATCAGGCTAACAAAGACTGACCCACCACCACAGCCTACACTACCCACCCACAAAAAGATAAAAGACAAAGAGAGAAGGAAAAGGGAATAAAATGCATACAGAGCAGTATTTAAGGAGAATCTAGCTATCTCAACATAACACCATACGATGAAACAACATTGTTAAAAAATAATGCACAGCCAGATCTAAGAATAGAAAAGGCGGCACCTAAAGGTAAGCGAAGCATTATATCGTGAATATTTTTATAAGTCATCATACAACTTGTATTCAATGACCAGAAGCCTACCTCAGCATAACAGCTGAAGAGTAAATATTACATATCTGAGAATATATAATAGAGAACATAGTGTTTTCCGATTGAAAAGGTTCAAGGTTTCTTCGTATCCTTCTTTTTTACCAAGGTGGAAAAGATTCATGTTATACTTCTCGGCCAAAATGGAAAAAAAATCCTGCAAAAACTTGCCCGTTTCTTCCTATTTTTTGATAACTCAGCAAAGACAAAGATGTACATCAGCAGAAAGAGTGGGGTTGCACACGGCTATTGATGTAAAAACTCAGTTCCCCAGGGAATTATAGAAGTCTAGAAGAAGCTCTCAACACCAAAAGGTGAGCAAAAATTGTGTTTGCATTTCTTTAACCCACACACTCTGATTGCCCTCAAAATATTTGATTCCAGAATTCCATTCCCTACAGATTACCCACCAGCTACAAGTGGGAATGGTTTTGCTTCTTTCTAAAGCCTTCTGATGTAAGTCTTTGGAATTGTCCATTCAAGCTCAAAAATAGTCAAATACAGATTCCAACCTTCTGGCTGAAAGCAGAACGCAAAAAGAGACAATTGACATCCCCAGATTCTTCTTCACATATAGGGTATCTGCTGCAAATAGAGAGTCCTTTCTGCAAGTTGTTTAGGATTAAATAGGCCTTGAACAAGTAATCAGCAACCTTAAATAAAGCTTGAAATTTCCCATTTCTTTTCTGGGGATAGCAAGGTGGAGAAACACTGTGAGATGGCAGCCATTTGTAGCAATTTCATTGTGAATTACCCCTTTCTCTGTCCTTTCCAGTCTATAGAGTCTGCACTTTTGTGTTGGTTCAGGAGCTGACTCTTAACAACTGCAGTAGTAGACTTGCCCAAAAAAAAAAAGCAGCAGCAGTAGAGTCATTCATCCCAAAACCCAATTATCACAGTTCCTTCTGAAGGTTATATGCCATCCTTGATTAGATCTAAAGTCAGCAATTGTGGCCCTAGTATCCCTAGCAAAGCTGAGCAGCTCAGGATGCCCTTCTAGGGAGGGTAGGATGTATGCTAACCTTATCCCTACCTTGGTGGGTAGAGAGGTTGTTTCCAATAGGTTATTCTCCTCCTATTATTATTATTATTATTATTATTTATCTGTTACGATAGATGGTAGTAGTGTTTATTAGTATCACACATAACCAGTGTCTCATTTGAGATAGAATGAGAAATGTCCGCCACATGGTGATTTCTTGTCCCCCACAGAGAAGTTCTTAAATCAGTTAATCAACCTGACGTTCTTCAACATTCTGCAAGGGATCACCTTGGCCAAGGCCCTTTTTGTTGGAAAGCATCTTGTTGGTGTGCCATATTTCAAACTGACATTCCATTTGTAGAGATGCACAAATAAATCTAGTTGATCCCTTTTTATTCAAATCCCAAGTCTTTCAATAGACGGTTAGGAACATCCACTTAGCATGACCAGATACTTCTTCAATATCAAGCTTAGGCAACAATACAGCCTTATTTTGGCATCCTGGCACTATTCTACATTCTACTATGATTGCATTTTAGAGTTGCTTGCCTTTGATGAAAGCTAACCGAATGTCACGAACTAGCTTCCCAGTTACCTTCTTGACCTTTTAGCAAGGATATTAGTAGAGTCTACCTGCCAAGCTCACTGGCATATATACTTATAATTCCTTAGCTTCAATCATCTTTTAAATACAAGTAACATGACATATAAGAAGCACTTCCCAAGGCTTGAACTTTGTTGGAAGGATTTGATAGATTACTCCTTCATTATATCCCACTAATAAAATGACATGGTGGTAAGCAATGACACATGCCTTATCCTCTAAGCGTTCAATCTGTTTGAACTGTATTCTTTCTCCTCAACAGTTATTATCTTCGGTATGTAGTCAAAAGAGATCAATAATAACATAGATTGTTTTTACATTTCAGCAATCTGACATAACATCCAATCTGAAATTGTAGTCATCCAAAAGAGACATCATGAAATGAATCTCATCCAACCAAACATGAAACTTGGTGCAATTCACAAAGCAAAGACTACTGCACACTGATAATAAAAGAATTTACCATTTAAACCACAGTTGGCCTTTCAGTTTTTTACCACAGCCAAACTGAACCACAATACTTGTCTTGTTCTCACATTAAGGTTTTATACTAACACTGCATTCATTTGGGATTCATGCAGCAGCCAACACCAAATAGTTTACAATTCAGCTGTAGCCTGTAACTAATTGATTGACACAACTAACAGCAATGTGACTGTGACTATACAAGCACAGTAAGAATTATACATACCAGAACAAAACAAAAATCAACTACCAAATCCTAACACTGACGCAAATTAGCATAAAAATCAGAACTTTTATTATAAAAAGCGGAATACTAACCGGAAAGACGCTCTCGAGGGTTTTGTAAAGCCTCACGGAGAAACTGATCCACGGTGTTAACAACATCCTCCGACACACTCCCTGAAACAGCAGCTGAACCAGCACCAGCCAAAGCCGAGGAATCAGGCAGCTCAGATTGATTATTATTCACAGAAGAAGATGAAGAATCAGACTGGTCCTTCTTCGAAGAAGAAAGTATAAGCCGTCTCATGCTAGCATCCAAGTCAGCCACCTCCCATGACTCCGGTGGGGCTCCAAGATCATCAGCAACAGACACAGAGCCCTCCATGGGTTCAATTTTTCAGCCCAACAAAAACAAAATAAAAAAATTCAAAAAAAACTAGGATTTAGACATCAAAGGAATCATCAAATCCAGCTGTAAATCAAGATTACAGAGCAGCTAGATTCGAAGATTTCGAAAATTTTCATAGAGATTGAGAGAATCTAAAAGAGGAGAAAAAGAGAACAAAACGGTTCTAGGGTTTCGAGAGAATGTGAGAGACGGGATAGAGAAAGAGGGGTTTGACAATATTATAATTTCGCTTTGCTTCGAGGGCATGCATAGTAATGACACGTATAGTCGGATAAGAAATAAATTATTTATGTGTATAGTCGGATAAGAAATAAATTATTTATGTGTTGTAAATTTTAATTTTCGTAAAATTTATATTATGACGTTTGTTAAACAGATAGAAAAATAATAAGAATCTGCATAGTAGTTAATACATATACAAGCTATGACAAAATTTATGTAAATAAAATAAATAAATTATACATGAATAACTAATTTTGATATAAAATAATAACACAAATTTACTCATAATTAATCCCTACATTATTAATATATTTATAACTCTAACTAGCTACCAAATGATCCCTTATTATGATTTTATAAGTTCCATTTAAAATCAATATCTTTTTTTAATTCGTTTTAGAAAGGATATGTTTCTTTTTTAATAATTTTTAATTTTAATGTTTACCTCATATATTAAAAAACATAAAATTAATAAATATTTTGATATTATTTATTTTCAATTTAAAACTATAATATTGAAAAAATATTTAACTTTTAAAATTTCATATCAAATTAAATTCGTACGAACCAATTAAAATATGCTGATTTTTGGGGGAATGTAGTATTTGTGGATAGAATCGGACTCTATAGTCTATACATAAAAATTTAAAAAATAATGTGGATGTGGCAGTGACAAGTCATTAAAGGAACCACAATTAGACAGGTTGCATATTTTTTAAGAATATATTCTGACAAGTAAGACTATTATTTTTGCTCCTAAAATGAAAAATAAAATAAAATTGGGATGTTGAATTAAATTTATTTTCTTCGTTGAATTTTTTATTTGATATCTAATATTTATATTGAAATTCGATCAAAATTTTGACGTATACAACTATGAGTTTTTCTGCCAATTTTGACGTATATTCTTTTCTTCCTCCATAATTTTTATAATTAATGTCATGTTCATTAGTAACTTTTTTATGCCTCTGAAACTTCATAGTGTACATTTGAAAATACTTATTAGAAAAATAAGAAAATTTTCATCTCTTGTCTTTCTATTTTTATTGGTATCTTCTTATAGTGTTTTTAGTCTTATTTTACTTTAATTTTATAATACATTATTAGCAGTGGCGGAGGCAGGAATTCTATCAAGGGGGTTCAAATAAAAAAAATGTTGTTGCCTGGAATCGAACCCGTGACCCAAAGCTCACATAGGCTGAATCCTGACCCCCATAAACCACTGAGCTACTCCTTTGACATATGCTCAGGGGGTTCAATTTTAAATATATACACGTACACAAAAAAATTGATCTTATATATATAGCGTAATTTTTTTTCCGAGGGGGGTCGGATGACCCCCCTGGACACACTATAGATCCGCCCCTGATTATTAGTAAGAGTTGCTCATTCTTCGTCAAAAATCAATGGTAGGTACTTCTTGACTTTTACGATTATTCCTCTTTATAACTTTTTGACTATAAGCTACTTTTTTATTTTAGCTGACATTTATATTTTCTAATTTTGAATATGCATAAGTAGACACTTAAATTTATATAAAATTGAATAAGTAGACACATATATTTTATGTAATATAATACACACAAACAGGACACCATATAGGACACAAAAATATCATGTACAACGCCACATAGAGTGAATATGTCTACTTTGTTTGCTATTTGGTGTTTCTTTTTCACATACTGGTAACCTAAGGTACTATTTCGAACCTAACTTCATATTTGAGGGATCATATTTGTCAATTTCTCTCCCATCTGACGTTTCAGTCTGAAATTCCATCAAAAGGCAAAATACCGCCATGAAAATCTGTAATTGAAGCTCGAAGAATCTAGATTTTTCCAGAAGCTTGTACGAGAAACTGTGGTAATGAAGGGATTATTAGGGAGATTGATAACGCGAACGAATCTCCGCAGCTGTAGATTGTTAACTAAACCCTATGTAGAAAATGGTTCACTTTCCACATCTCGTCGATTTCTTTACGCTTTATCTTCCAATACGCCGCATGCGTTCTCTGATTTCACTTCGATAAAGCCTTCAAAGTTTCCTTCTTCATTCCCGCCATTATGGAGCCATTTTGGAGGTAAGTTTTGATGTTCAGCTAGTTCCTCTTTTTTTTAAAAAAATAAATTAATTTCGGGATAGTCACTAGAGAGCATGAATGTCTATCGTTTGATGTGAATTTTTGCAACTACACGAGAGTACTATTGGTGTTTTCTGGATATTTTTGGGTTTATGGGATTTTTACTGGAAAATGTTTGGGGTAAGGAAGGAGGGGAAAATGTAAAGTTGGACTCTTTCAGAAGAGTGTTTTCATAAATTTAAGATTATTTTTTTTCCGGACGATTGATGAGCTTGAACTAGAAGCCTGGATGGCACCAGTTTTGAATGATTGTTTGTTTTGAAGGTGAAGGCTTTTTTTTCCTACTAATGAATACATATGTGTGGCCTTAGTACTAGAAAAAGAATTAGCAGGGCTACATGAGAAGTTTTCAATGAATATTGGGAATTGAGCATACAATAATAAGGAATTTGAATTCTGTTGATAATTGCTGAGATTCCATGGGAGCTGAACTTAGTCAGCGTTTAGAAATGAAAATGGAACTTGTTTGTGCAATTTTCATATTGAAGCAACTAGAAAAAGGATCAAGAAAATTTGTATTGTTTTTTTTCTCGCATCATTTTCTGCCTTTACAAAAAGATTAAGATTTTATAGTTTACACAGTTGATCTAGTAATTGCTTGATGTGATAAATGGGCGTGCTAACTATTAGATTTTGTGAATGTCTGTATCCTGATCATGTACTTTCTGTGAACAGGCCAGAAGAGGACCATGTTTATCCAAACTCAATCAACTCCGAATCCTTTATCCCTAATGTTCTATCCTGGGAAGCCAGTTGTGGAAGCTCGGAGTGCAGACTTTCCAAATGCTCGTTCTGCCATGAATTCACCTCTGGCGAAGGCCCTATTTGGAATAGATGGTATGTGTTCTCGAAACTTAGATGGTGAAGACTTAGACGTTTAACATCTATGTTCATTTCATGGATTACTAATGTGTGGGGATGTGTTTATAATATTACTTCTCATTAGACTGCACAGATTGTGTTTATAATATTAACCCTCTTCAGACTTTAATGGAAGAAATGCGGAAGAAAAGATGCCTAATTTGGTGCAGTTACCTGAATTTAACTCATTAACATATTACATAGCAGCATTTAGGCTATTAGAAAAATTGTTGCTATTTTATCATATAGCTGACTGGCTGTGGATTCAACTTTAATCAAGGCAGTACCAAAACATAATATTTTTTGTATGTGCAATACAACTGTCTAGAAATAAATATAGGAACAAATGTATTGCCAAAATAAGGAGCAATTTTGAGAACTAGCGCTTTTTTGAATGTTGGGATTGCATTTTTTTTTTTTTGTTGAGACGGTAACAATATGTTGGGGTTGCATTTTGTGCCTTGTGTTATTACTTTATTTTGCTAGAGCCTAGAAGGCCCTTTTATTTCATTTTTCATTGCCAACTTGCTTTTCTGCAATCACAAATCGACTTCTCCTTCGCTCTTTGTTTTGATGTCTTCATCATAGATTGTGTAAAACTGAGTGTAGCTTATTGGTTATTGCAACCATGAAAAAGAAAAGCACTAGGTGATTTCTTCGTATCTACCTAAAGCATGGTGGACATAGTTACCCAATACTCCTGCTAGTGGGAGGACTAGCAGGTAACAAGTACAATTACCCAGTGGAGTAGTCGAGGTGCGGGGAAGCTGGCCAGAAGCCATTGTTAAAAAAGAAGGAAATTCTGAATGAGTTTAGTTTTTGTATCTAGATGACTCATAGTTTCTGAATCTGAAGGCGATCCTATTAATCTTTAAGGACAGCTTGGTCACATATCAACTTAGCAAAGAGCGATTGTTTCATTGTAAATGCTGACCAGAGGTTTCATAAGCCGGCTATGATGATACTGGGATGGAAGTAGACAATTTCCTTTAGTTTACTTGGAGTTACTTTGGGGGCAAAGCAAAACTATACTACATTTGGGAAGGAGTGATTGAGAAATGTGAAAAAAAGTTAAGTTCCTTGGAGGAAATATAATTTTCCCTCTTCACCAGTAAAGAAAAAATAGTATTCATCCTTGGAGGAAGGTTGACAGCCATTAGTGTACTAGATGGGATCCCTACTTGCTGCATGTCATTTTTTCTTTCGCCCAAAGGTTTAGAAGCAACTAATTAAGATATTCCTTGTGGGAATGAGGTTGTGTCAATGAAAGATGATAAAATAAATGGAGCTGACACAAGAGTTTGATCTAGTGGCCAATGAAGGGTGAGTAGAGAACCATGAGGTCTCAAGTTCAAATCTCAACGTGGACAAAACACTTGGTGATTTCTTTGCATTTGTCCAAGCCTTGATGACCAAAGTTATTCGGTATATATGCTGGTGGGAGGTAGCATGTATTTCATGGAATTAACCAATTAGGGAGGTTGCGCGTATGCTAACCCGAACACCACAGTTATCCCAAAAAAATATAGATGGAGGTCGGTTGTAAAGTAGCATAACAAGTTTTTTTTTTTTCCAAGTCAGAAAGATATCATTGAAAAGCGTCAAGAAGATGAAGAATAGATACAAAAGCAAAAGTAGTGCCAACTCCAGTACATATGTAATTAAGTTTAAGGAGCTAACAAAACTCAAAAAAATAATTGGGCAATTTACAGGGGTAAGGGTCATCTAGCAGTAGAGGTTGACTAAACAGTTAGTCTTCAAAGTGTGTTGGAGTTGAAATTCCATCCAAACATGTGGTTCCTTTCCTTCCCTAAACACCAAAATATATAGCTGGTATCATCCTCTAGATCTTTTTGATGGCTTTATCAACTCTGCAAAGTCTCCAGCTTTCATAGGCATCTTTAATTGACTGAGGCTGCATCCAACTCAGTCCAAAAATAGAGAAGAAGAAGAAGTTCCAAAGTTCTGCTGCAACTGGACAGTATATGAGTAGATTTGTCAATGGACTCCAGGTTCCTCTGCCACATGTAGCTTCTATTAATCAACTGAAAGCTCCTTCTGCTAAGTTATCTTGGGTCAAACAGGCACCATTTAAAGCTGTCCAGGTAAAACAGATCACCTTAGTGGGAAGTCTATTCCTCCAAATAAGTTTGCAAGGCCAGTTTTCAATAATCTCATTTTGAGAGCATAGATGCTTGTAGCTGTGTATATGCCTTTGCATAGAACTTCCTCATGAGATTCTGTCTGGCTGTGATTCTGTTATGTTGTGACCCTCAAGCAAACCTAATAAGTTTAAAAAATCTTCACCCTCCCAATCTTGTAGGTTCCTTCTGAAAGTAATACTCCAGATGTTCCCCTCTCTATTATCAGCAATAGTGGATTCAGGATTGCATGCAATTGAGGCAGGTGCCGGATATAAGTCTCTAAGTACCATGTCCCCAGCCATTTATCCTTCCAGAACTTCACATGTGATCCATTTCCAACCTTGAAGGATACGTTTTGGAAGAACTCATCTCTGTACCTAGAGATGTTTTCCCAAAGACCAGTGCCATGCACTGTGTTGATGTAACCCTCTTGGTGGACCAATTGTTCTGGAAAGAGTATAACAAGAGTTTGTTACTCAAATAATATCAGAGGTCGATGAAGAGGAATAAAGTGGAAATTAATGGTGCACAAAACCAGTGAATAGTATGCGACGATGTTCAAATCATTAAATGATTAAAGGTGTATTATGGGAGGAAAATGAAGTTCTGCATAAACAAATAGTTGGAGAAGTTCATTTAGAGGCAATTTGCCAAATTTATACAATAGGATGTAAACAAGAGTTGCACTCTAGCAGATTGTTTTACTGAGAGTGGACTATTCAGAAGGATTTTCAATGGTTGGGAGATTGAGGATGTGAATACATAATAGTAATAGGGAATGCAGATAATTCAGGAATGCAAGATTTTGTATGTATTGGACTGAAAACAAAGATGTAATGAATTCTTGTTACATGGTGCTGTTAAGAAATGATTGAAAATAGTTTTATCTTGGGACGATAATTAGGAAAACAAAAGCTCTGCCCAAAAAGTAGAATGTTTTGGCTGGACTGCAACCCATGAAACTAGTCCTACGTAGAATTTTTTTGCAGAAAAGAGGCTTCATGGTATGCAAATGATGCTGTGTATGTGAGGAAGTAACAGAGCTAGCCAGTCATCTGTTTAGTACAGGTCTGCTTGGCAGATGAAAGATGTGGACCATGTTCCTAAACTTGCATCTAATTCACCTGTGATGCCTGGAGATCCGAAACAGATATTTACCAATCCTCAAGGGCGGAAGGTGGAAAAGAATTAGAAACTTAGATTCTGTTGGGGTTGGCTATATGACCTTCGATGTCCACTTTGCTGCATTTGGACATATTCCATTCCGATACTCAATAAATTGGAGTTCTCTAACACACTTATCTCTAGATAAACTAAAAGGACTTCTGTAAATGCCAGACTTAACTAGTTGGTATCATGATATAGATATTTGCTTCCATTATATTATGCTTTTTTCTATTACTGTTATCATTCTGATTTTTTTTTGTGAGTTTTGCTAAATCCACATGAATTTCATGTGATTTTAAGTTTAGATATCATGCCAAGACAATCCATCCATGTGTCGCATAGTCTGAATGAATATGGAATTTTATAACACAAGTCTGACTTGTATATAATGTAGGTAAGTTCATTAAGATAAGTGGTAATTGAGAAAAAATATCACGTAACTGCTTAGATGCATAATTTTGATATATTTGAATCATGAAACATACCAATTGATTTTTGTAGAATTATGTGAAACATCTGGGATGCCTAGAAGGAGATTGTGTCAAATAAATTAGACGGGAAGTATTGTTATTGTTCTTTGCTTTTTCATTTATGCCCCTAAGGGTTGAATCCTGTTTCCTTCATGCAGGGATTACACGTGTATTTTTTGGATCAGATTTTATTACTGTAACAAAAAGTGAAGAAGCTTCCTGGGATTTCCTCAAACCTGAAATATTTGCAGCAATTATGGATTTCTATGCTTCTGGGAACCCAGTGTTCCTCGACTCCAATACTGCAGCCTCCATGGATACAGCTATCCATGAGGATGATTCAGAAATAGTTGCAATGATCAAGGAGCTTTTAGAGACTCGTATTCGCCCAGCTGTACAAGATGATGGTGGGGACATTGTATACAGAGGATTCGATCCAGATACAGGAGTAGTCAAATTGAAAATGCAAGGAGCATGTAGTGGTTGTCCTAGCTCATCAGTTACCCTTAAATCTGGTATCGAGAATATGCTCATGCATTATGTGCCCGAGGTTAAAAGTGTGGAACAGGAACTGGATGAAGACGAACAACCTGCACTAACCGGGGCAGCACACGAGTAGTAATACTGTTAGAACTTCCTTCAGTTGATTTTCTGACAGAAAGATCACAATCAGTGGAGGCAGGACTTGTTCATGCTCCTCCATGAAAAGAGCGAGTGAAGTCGATCGAGTGCACTAGTTTCTTGTAGCTATCAAATTTATATGCTTCGAGAATCGTAGTTGGGTAGTTGTTTTGATGACATTCAAATAAATAGTTTCAGCTATACGTTCAGCTGGATTTCAGGTTTAAGCTCCACAGAAAACGGGACAACTGATTGCAGCATGTTCCTTAATGAGTCTATAAAAATGCAAAAGTGCATATATATGCACAAGTTTTTTTGAAGTTTCTAACCATTTGTTTATCTATTATATGCAATTCTATCATTTTTCATGTTTTGTGTGCAGATCCAATGGTTCTGCAAATGAGATGTTCTTTTTGTTTAAAGCAATGCAAATAGATCCTTTTTGTTTAAAGCAATGCAAATAGATCCTTAGTGCAAAAATGTGGTTATGCAATTATCTTCTCTAGCATGACAATAGTCAACGGAAAATCATTTTAGCTTTTTTGCGTTTGCATCTTCTTTCCAAGCAGAGAGATAGATTATCTATGCTTAAAAGCTATTCGATTTGATTGAACTCATGAATTCAATTGCCAGTTAAAAGTAGCTCGGTTCAAGAAGTAAGATTATATTCTTACTTTTCATGAGATGGGCATAAGATAATTTAGTGATGTGCTGATATTTAAGTAGTCACAATCTGAAATAGATGCGTATTTAATTAGTGTTCCCATCTTTCTATTCATGATCAATTTGTTATCAAGAATATTTGCCAAACCTTCAACCAATTGGACTTATCTGACCATTAAATGTGGTGGAAAGGTAAGTGGGAGTGGATATGTATGATATGAATAATATGATATTATTAAATTAGTTTTATATGATTTTTGATAGTTTAAAGTTTGATTTTGCATATATTGATAATTATCATAGTTCGTGTAATTACATAATAACTTACAAACAAGTATTTCTATACTATGTAATTACACCAACTTTAATTACTAGGTGACTTTATTTACAAATAGATTGTAAAATTCTGAGCTCAAAGGATACTTTCTCTTATTTTATTTGGTCCATGTCAATTTGATTATTCTCTTAAAAGCTTTTTTGTTAGGAGTTTATTTTATTAATTAAGTTTTGAAAATTTAAATTTTATTACTAATATTTTATTTATTAATAAGAGTAATATTGAAATTTATAATAAGTTTATTTTAATTTGTTATACTAGATAAGTAATTTTTTATTTTTAATATAAGAATCAAGTAAAATAAAATATAACTCATTCAAATAAAAAAAAACACATAGAATAGAATTATGGCTCAATTATTTAAATTCACTTTTCAGACGATGCCCTCACAAAAAAAAAAAGTTGACATGAAAAAGGTTTACCATGCCATTTTTCTCTTTTCAAAGAAGAGAAAAGGAATCATTTTTTCTTTTATGAATGAAAATTTTAACCCTTTAACTTCCAATGAAAATTAAAAAAAATAAAATTCACAAGTCACATTCTATTGTGTCGTCTTTATCATACATGTACATATCTTTTTTACTGCTATCAGGGATAGAACATACAACCTTAGGCAATTTTTGTAACTCCTTAACCACTACACTAAACATTCAAGTTATATCAACAAGTGTCAACACTTATATATATATATATATATATATTTATTTATTTATTAAACCAAATTTTGACCTATATTTACAATATAATTTTTCAACGAAGGGGTGTCATTTGACACCCATTGCCCTAGGGTAGCTCTGCCCCTGCCTACCAACCTACACCCCTTATCTCTCTAATAATATTTATCTAGATTATACAAATCTTTTTAAAATAATATAGCTATCTACCCACCAAACACACGTAGGATAAAAAATTCACTTATTTTCTTAAAAATCATTTTTAAAGTAAATATTTTCCTTCGCACAGAACACTATTCATTTATATGTTTATTTATTATTATTATTTATATAATAATTATTTATTAATATAATAATATTAGACAAATTAATATAAGCAATGGGATCACCTATACTGACCAAATACTAACTAATTTTTTATAAAATCATTTTTTATCATACTAAGCACATTTAATTATTATTATTTTTTTAAAAAACACACACATTTAAATTTCAAAAAAATAAAATAAAAAATTAAAGGCATACAACAACAAGGCTAGTGCATGGCACAATCAATCAAACACGCAACAATCACCTTCCAATTTTTGTCACTTTCTTACATTCATGATCCAACACACTTTTAGCCTAATAATTTATTTAAAAAATAGCCACATTGGACACAAAACCTCAGTAGAACACACGATTCACTAGTGTCCACACGTGCAAACCACCCCCTAACCCCCACCCCCACCCTCCCTTGTTGGGGGTAGGTGAGTTTTTATCTTTCAAGAAGTACTACTCTCAAAAGCACAATGTACAACTCTTTAAAGCAATAAAAAGCAAATCTTGATGATGTTTGTGAGTATGATGACTAGTGTTGATATGTCATCTTATTTACATTAGTAAAAATCAAATCTTTAGATACCCTTTGGTCTAAATCTATAAAAAAAAAGTCATAAAGTTCTATAAAAGAAATTAGTTATTCCTAATTTTTATTTAATGTGTTGTTTCTTTAAGTGTTGAGATTTAAGGAGGGAGGAAAAAAAAAAGAAAGAGAGATGGGGTTTGAGGGTATGAAAAAGTTGAAGCCTTTATTGCATTTGTTGTTGCCATTATGTGTTCATTGGATTGCTGAAGAGATGACTGTTTCTGTGCTTGTTGATGTTACTACTGGTGCTCTTTGTCCAGGCAAAACCACTTGTTCTGAAGCTATTTACATCAATGGTGTTCAACAAACAGTATGTAATCTTATCCTCTTTTACCTTTTAGAGGTTGTTTTGTTTCGTGGGATAAGGATAATAATCTCGGTATAAAATTTGGGATTAGTTTTATTTCATGTTTTGTTTGAGGTATTAGCTAATTCTGAGATTATTTTATCCATTTGTACTGATATGATAGGATTACTGTTCCATATAGAAGGCGGGATAAAATAATTTCACGAATATCCTTGCTTATCACATCCCGCATACCAAATGACCCTTTACTGTCTGCATATTCTTTTCTTTGAGGAATCTTGATATTGTTGAGCTTAGTGGATTAAGCTAAGATGGTCACACACAAAAAAGAATATTTCCATGTGTTTGAACCATGAAAAAGAATCAATCCCATGAGGTGCGTGTTCAGACATAATATAATTCAGTAATCAAGGTGTTCTCTCATTAAACTTTAAGATAATTTGGTCACATAATTTAATATGGTAGCAGAATAAATAGAAGGAGATAGGTCCTGGTTGAAATCTCATTTCCACAAGAAAAAAAAAGGAAGAAAATTTACTTGTGTTTGGCCCATGAAATAGAATCAGACCATGAGGCGCGTGTTGTAACATACTCATATAATTAAGTATTTAAGGTGTATTCTCCTTTAACAACTGAAGCGTTTTGATGAGATGGTCAGGTAATTTAATTATTTCGTTCTGTTTGAGTGCTTGATTCCGTTATTTGTATATGGAAATAGGACACTGATTGAACATTTGGAAAAAAAGGAAATTTTGCCCCTGGACTGAGTAAGGAGCTTGTTATGTAAAGGAAAGGCACTTGTTTCCTTAGTGGACTTTTTGTTGAAGTAGATACTAACATTAGTTGTATGAAACTATAATGTATCTTGTTGGGATGGTGGTAATGATTTTGTTCAGCATTGAACTATTCAGTTACATCTTCTTCTTTTTTTGTCAGTGTTTAAGTAGAAGAACATTATTGTGATTCTTGATTAGTGTTTAAATAGATTTACCCGTGCTGCCTTTAGCATTTTCTCGTCAAGGCTTTCCCATGTCTGTTTAGGATGGTGAAGTGGGAGTGGGGTAACTTCAATTTAATTTGTTGTGTGTAACCAGCAGTGTACATAATTCTTTTACAGAAAGCGCAGCACCCATCCTATGGCTTTTTGCTGTTCTATAACATTAAGGAATTTTTCCTACGCAGGTCGTTGGAATATTCAAGATGATAGTCCTTCCTATCCTAGGTCAGCTGGCAGATGAGTATGGGCGTAAACCGCTTCTTATTCTCACTGTATCCACAACAATTATTCCTTTCGGTACGTAATGCTAGAATCATCAGTAAACATTTTGGTAATTTCTATATCTTCTGAAGTGTGCTTCCCACTTGATGGTGTGGCATGAACTTTTTCTGTATTCTCTTTTCATTCTAATTGTTTCTCTACGAGATTGAGTGGAGTGGTAAATTTGACAAAGGAAAATATGTTTCTAAACTAACAGAGCTAATTGCTAATGTACTTAAACTTCAAGGGAACTGAACTTGATCATCAGGGCCAACTAGTCAACTATCGCATGTTCTATAATTTACTAATCTTTTCCTGATTTAGGTGATTATGCTTATTGGGGCACATCTGACATTAGCATTTTGACTGACTTTAAAGTGCATTTATATGGATTTGTTCTATGTAAGGACCTCTATATCACTGTTTGTTCAGCTGAGGGTCTTTCAGAAACAGCCTCTCTACCTACTTTCCCCAGACTGCACTAGACTCCACTTGTGGGATTACACTGGGTTTCTTCTTGTTGTTGTCCTATGTATGGCTAATTGGTTATCATGCTTATTAATGCTCATTCTCTCTGTCTCTCTTTTCTAACCTTCCAGGTTTACTCACCGTCAACAAATCAAGGGAAGTGGTCTATGCATATTATGTCTTGCGGACAGTTTCCTATATCATAAGTCAAGGGAGCATTTTCTGTATCTCTGTTGCTTATGCGGTAGGAGTTCCATTTGGTAATTTGCTGACAACATTAAGCCTGCGTTATTTATCAAGAATCTAACTGCATATTTTCTTTTTGGTTTTCAGGCAGATGTTGTTGACGTGAGTAGTAGAGCTGCAGTTTTTAGTTGGATTACAGGCCTTTTTTCTGCATCCCATGTTCTCGGGAATGTCCTCGCACGTTTTCTTCCCGTGGGCTACATTTTCCAGGCACGTTGGCGTTATAGCTAGTCCAATTTTGTGAACCATGTTTCTATTATTGTTACTTATCGCGTCCATCCTAATGAACTTTCCTCCTTCAGGTTTCAATAGGTCTCTTGATCTTTGTTCCTGTTTATATGACACTGTTTCTAGAAGAGACTGTAGCACCAAAAACAGAGGTGAACCAAAGTTCGACACTAAAGAGCAATACACTGAAGATTGTCCAGGAACGATTTAAGTCGATGAGATATGCTGCAAATCTTGTCACTAGCAGGTAATTTTGCACGTGTACATTTTGGATTCTACTACCACATGTTGATTTGGAGCACATAAAGATAGATTCAGAATAACTTGCGTGTATTTTCTAAACGACATTTTATTGTTCTCCTCAGCCC
>JAJOOR010023071.1:0-17970 GCA_036250505.1 Solanum acaule | reverse complement strand
CCAGATACGAGTTCGGGAGAAAGACATTCTGAATACAGCTTTTAGAACCAGATATGAATAATTTAAGATCTTGATAATGTCTTTTGGATTAACTAATGCCCTAGCAGTGATCATGGACCTGATGAATAGTATATTCAGGCCGTATCTAGACTTGTTTGTGATTGTATTTATCGATGATATTTTGGTGTATTCACGTTCAAAAGCTGAGCATGCAACTCATCTGCGAGCAGTCCTTTAGATTTTTCGAGACCGAGAACTTTATGCGAAGTTTTCTAAGTGTGAGTTCTGGTTGTACTCTATAGATTTCTTAAGCCATATTACAGCAAATGCAGGCATTGCGGTTGATACACAAAAGATTGAGGCCGTAAAGACTTGGCCCAGATCCACGACTCCGACTGAGATTTGTAGTTTCTTAGGGTTAGTTGGGCTCTACAGAAGGTTTGTAGAGGGGATTTCTTCACTTTCAGCCCCATTAACGAAGCTGACTCAAAAAGCAGCTAAGTTCCAGTGGACTGAGGCTTGCGAGCATAGTTTCCAGGAGCTGAAGGACTGGTTGACATCAGCACCAGTTCTAGCATTTCCAGAGGGTTCAAAAGGCTATGTGGTGTATTGTGATGCTTCTGGTGTTGGGTTGGGATGTGTTCTAATGCAACATGGTAAGGTTATCTCATATGCTTCAAGGCAGTTGAGAAAGCACGAGAAGAACTATCCCACACACAATTTAGAGTTAGCCGCAGTTGTGCATGCGTTGAAGATCTGGAGACATTATTTGTATGGCGTTCATGTTGACATCTTCATAGATCATAAAAGCCTTCAATATATCTTTAGACAGAAAGAGTTAAATCTGCGACAACGTCGATGGCTTGAGTTACTGATAGACTACGACGTGGATATTTTATATCATCCAGGAAAGGTGAATGTGGTAGCCGATGCCCTCAGTCGAAGATCTATGGGTAGTTTATCCTATTTAGGTGTTGCGAATTGTGAGCTAGCATGAGAGCTTCATCAATTAGCTAGCTTAGGAGTCAGATTGTTAAAGGCAGAAGATAGTGGGGTAACAATTCAGGACATAGCTGTGTCATCTTTGGTTGTAGAAGTAAAATCACGACAACAAGAGGATCCTAGCTTAGAGAAGCTCAAAGACAATGCTCAGGGTCAGCAGTCTTTAGCATTTGAGATAGTAGGAGATGGAGTCCTTAAATATAATAGTCGATTGTGTGTTCCAAATGTTGCAAGGCTTTGACATCGAATTATGAAAGAGGCACATAATTCCCGTTATTCTATTCACCCTGGTTCGATAAAGATGTACCATGGTATTAGGGAGATCTATTAGTGGCAGGGGATGAATAAGGACGTTTTTGAGTTTGTGGCACAGTGTCCTAACTGCCAATAGGTGAAGGTTGAGCAGCAAAAGCCTGCTAGGCTAGTTCAAGAGATAGCCATTCCTTTGTGGAAGTGGGAAACAATTAATATGGATTTTATTACAGGGTTACCTCGATCACGTCACAAGTTTGACTCTATTTGGGTAATTGCTGATAGACTAATAAAATCAGCCCACATCTTACCAGTCAAGATTACTTTTAAGGCCGAAGACTATGCAGGGTTCTATATTAGAGATATTGTTAGGCTACACTGTGTCCCATTATCTATTATCTCTGATAGAGGAGCACAATATACCGCCAAATTCTGGAAGTCCTTCTAGAAAGGACTAGGGACACATGTTAATATTAGTACAGCTTTTCACACTCAGACAGATGGCCAGGCTGAGCACACAATTTTAACACTAGAGGATATGTTACGGGCGTGCGCGCTAGACTTCAAGGGAAGTTGGGATGAGCACTTACCTCTTATTGAGTTTGCATACAATAATAGTTATCATTCCAGCATCGGGATGACACATTATGAGGCTTTGTATGGGAGAAAATGTAGGTCCCCCATCAGGTATTTTGAGGTAGGTGAGTCAGGGTGGATTGGACCCGACTTAGTACAACAGGATAGTAGAGCAGGTTAAGCTCATTCGGGAGAGGTTGCTCACAGCTCAAAGCCGACAGAAGTCATACTCAGATGTGCGACCAAGGGACTTAAAGTTTTGTGTTGATGACTCGGTATTCTTAAAAGTCTCACCTATGAAGGGTGTTATGAGATTTGGCAAAAAGGTCAAGCTTAGTCCAAGATTTATTGGGCCATACCAGATCCTTCGGAGGGTAGGACGGGTGGCTTATGAGTTAGAATTGCCTTCGGGGCTATAATATGTTAATCTAGTTTTCCATGTATCGATGCTACTGAAGTGCGTAGGATACCCTTCTCGAGTGTCCCGATTAAGGATGTTCATATCACAAAGGAGTTGTCCTACGAGGAAACTCCAATTGCCATATTAGATCGACAGGTTCGTAAATTGAGGACCAAAGAGGTCCCTTCGGTTAAAGTATTGTGGAGAAACAAGAATAGAGAAGAGGTAACCTGGGAGGCTGAGGATGTCATGAGGTCCAAATATCCTCACTTGTTTCATACCCCAGGGTGTTGGAATATCAGTTTATATTAGTGCAGTAAGGTTAGATACCAATCTGATTTTTTTTATATTGTTGCTTATTATTATTATTGTTGTTGTCATTGTATATTTGCTCGTACTATTATTGTGGAGCTATAGTGCTTAGCTATTTATGTCATCCTGTGAGACGCCTAGGTTAGAATTTATGTGTTTCATGTTCCTAGATAGTCACATTTTCAAAGGATATTCTACCTAAATTGTTGAAACTCCTAAGGACTTAACCGCGTGACTTGGATTTTTTTCATTCGAGGACGAATGTTTCTATGGGGGGAAGGATATTACACCCCAACTTTTTAAAACGTATAAATTAACTCGTATCTTTATGGAAAGAAAAGGAGGGTGGGTAATAAATTAGGAATGACGTGGTGTGTCATATTTGAAGTGTTCTAGGGTTGTATCTCAAGTTTTGAAGTTAAGTAAGTGGCAAAATAAAAGTTGGCGAAAGTTATCGTAAGTTCATTTTTAAAGATTTCTCTAAAATTTAGGTCAAATGTATTGGATGTTTTCTCCCAATATATAAAGACTTAGAAGGCCTATTACCCATTAAATCGAAGGGCTACAAGTCTAGTTTGCAAAGCACAAAACCCTGTGTCAAACCGACATCACAGTAAAAAGTTATGAGGGTTTTACTAGGGACTGCTGGGGAAAAATCCGGGTCAGGTAAAAAATATGGTATGTCGGCTCATTTAACGTTTTAAGCCATGAAAACATTTCATTTCAGTTCCAAAGTAGTGAGAAAGCTTAAGAGAGGGTTCCTATGGAGTTCTAGCATTATGAAGGTTAGTTTTTTACGCTTTCTACCATTAAACATTGCCCCCATGACTAGAAACGTAATTCCTACACGTGGCAATCGTTTTTCCCTTCTATTAGCTTCGTTTGGAGCTGGTTTTTGAATATATAAATTTGTAGTTATTGGTGTTTCTTCAAGTTTTAAACTTGGTTAACTAAGTTGCGTACTAGCTATGTATTTATAGTGTTTGTGAAGCTTAGGAAATAGGGAACAACTTTCGTGAAGGAACTACGGTCTTTCGAGCGTTCATTGGAAAGGTATGTTAAGGTTATTCCCTTCGTCGACATGTTTCCTTAGAGGTAGTTTACTTTGGTGATCTTGTTGATGTAATTGTGAGTGGTTGGCTAATTGAGTGGTTATAAACCCTCATTTTAGAGACTCATAATCTGTTAAGAACGACAACTAAGTTAGGAACGACTTGGAGATTATTCATATATATTGTTTATAGCTAAATTGGTCGCCTTTAGCCTATTCAATTTTTTGTTGTCACCCTTGAGCTATGAACTGCCTATGCGGGCTATGATGTTGTCTAATAGGACTATGTTATTTCCAAAGAGGGATATGTGTTGCCCTATTACATACTTTCAATGTATTGATGTCATTCGACCTGCATCGTTTCATGGTGTAGATTTAGGTACTTAGGATCACCAATAGGAGACCCGTTGATTTCACATCATCCGTTTATCAGTTTTTGGTGAGGCCTCCTTGCTTTCGGAGAGATTCTATCTCTTACTTGGGAAATTGTGGTCAAGCCCTCCCTTTATTCCTCGGAATCGAGCGGGCAGCAAGAATTAGGAAAATACTGGAAAGAGTGGACAAGGAATTCAAATATCCCTGCCGATGTGTTTTGACATCCCACAGCTTCGGCAGATCGCTTAGCCCCGTTCCTCGAAGACTCTAGTTTTATGATTTCCTAGCAGTAACGCATAGAGGTGTCATATGTCTTTTTCTGATACCTATCTTTATACAGTACATGCTTCAGAGATAGACAGTCTTGCAGTATTCAATTTTATATACTTTAGTTAAAAAATTATTTTTAATACTCAGTATTTTCAGATTAAATTTAAAGATTTGATAAGCTGCTTTAAAATAATTCTTCAGTTTTGATGCTTCTGTATGGTTGAGTTAGTCTTCTCCTTGTAGTCAACGAGGATGAGGGTTCACTTTGGGACAAACAATGGTTCTCAAGTGTCGGCCACGTCCAAGGTGTAGGCTCGGGGCTTGACAGTATCAGTATCATATAGGACTAAGTTTATTCCTTTGTGATACTCTATCGGTATATTGATATATGTATCATATAGGATTGAAATCTTTTTTTAAGAAATAAATTAGAAAACATTAAGATAAAATTAGTAAACTCACAAATCTTATTTATTTAACTCTAAATTGGTAGAAAATATATTTTTATTATTAGTTTTTTTCTCTTTTCACAAATTACTTTTTTTAGAAGTTGTTTTAAATTAAAATATTGAAGAATTGAAGCATATCTCAATGATACCACAATAGTATGTATCTATAAAGTTATGATATTATGGATGATGGAGTAATCTTATTGAAGGACTGAAGCAAACCTCAATGAAAATACTGTTTAGTTAGTCACTCATACCACCAGAGTATATTATACTTTGATGGTATCAAGGAGGAAAAAGCAGTCCTTCAATTAAGACACTTCTCTTTGATATCGTAAGAGTATATCATATACTTTAACAAATTGTGACGGTATTAGAAAGGGAAAAAAGGGTGAGCGTTGACGTTAGCACAGGAATAAAAATAGATATATATCATTTTAAAATAAAAAGAGAATAGGAAAGTAATGAGACATTTCAAGATAAATCTTTTGCTTTTTTGGAGTATTATAAGTGTTCTTTTCCCTTTTTGTATATACAAGTTCTTCTTTTAGTTTCTTATTTCATAGTCCAATTTGAATTAAACAAATGTATATAACAACAACATATTTTGTGTAGCATCACAAAGTGGGATCTGAAATATTAGATAGATGTAAAGAATGTAAATCTTGCACCAATGAGTACACACCAAAAATATCCCAATATTGTTGTTGTTATTTACACATATATTGAGAATATAATTCCCACTTAAATAGAACTGATTTCATTTCATATTCTCTAAAAACTTATTGGTATAGCTGATGACATGTTTATAATTGATAGCCAATACGGATTGTTACATTTCTTCTTAATCTTCCACACATATTATATTTTCTACCAAGTCAAATTTACTCAACATAAATAGTTTGGTTATCACATTAAACTTTATTCTACACTTGACATAACACATAAATATGTTCTTTAATTTGTGTTACTGACATTTATGTCTTCCATTTTGGTGTGCACAAATAGGCCCTGATGACATAATAAATAAAGGACGTCATGTAGGACACAAAATTATCATGTAACACTCATATAAGACGAATGTGTCTATTTATTTAAATTTTTTAAGTTTAAATGTCTTCTTGTGTACAACCAAAGTTCAAAGTCTGAATTGCCAGCTAAAGTCAAGTTAAAGGCCATATTTATGTATTATGACCCTTTATTTTTTAGTGTGACATTAAAATGTAATTTTACTTACTTATCCTTATTAAGATATATCTCTCTAGTAATTTATTGGTTATATAAAACTTTTATTTATTTATAAGGGGATAAAATTGGAAAAATATTATGATTACATCAAACACCACTTATTTTGAAATAGTAGCCCTTCTGAATGCTGATCATTTGTTCACATCATTAACCTTGTCAACTTAATCAAATATTAAATATGCATTCATCGTCTACAACTTTTGCACTTACTACTAGAATGCGAAAAATGTCAAAGTAATAGTAGCAATCATTAGTTTGAATAGGTGTTTCGATTTAAGATCTATTGATTGAGATTCTTTTACACGTACCTAGAAGATCCCTTCTCTGTTTCAAAGCCATATCCAAATGTTTTCTTTCAATCATCACCCATCCACATTTTTCTGTACTTTGTCACCCCAATCCAATTCGTTCAATAGGCCTTTTAATGACATGTCCTTGTTCTATTCCAGTAAAACCCAAATTTGATATGTTCAATTTAATAAGTAAAATGCCCCAAAATCACCATTTACGAATCTCAAATTTATTAAAGACTATTCTGGCATAAGTGTTTTAGAATCTTGCAATGGACTATTGGTCTATTCCAACTCCCGTTCGCGTCTAGCGAAAACAAATTACACTTCCAAAATAAGTTCTTGAAACTGAAAATTCTAAAAATTCATGGTATAAGCTTAGATTTTGATCCTGTTAAATCTCCTCATTATAAAGTAGTACGTGTTCGTGCTTATGAGAACACATATTTTGGTGAATCTTGTGAGTTGTGACCATTTGCACCTCACCAAAAATTCATTTTACACAGTTCAATTTAATGTATTGGAGATGCAAAAAGGATGATTCTGAATGGCTTGTTAAGTACAAAGTTGTTTTTTGAACTTCCTGATCATGAGTGGAATTATTATGATTTTTACGATATTATCTCTTGTTCGAGGTAGACGGGAAGGTGGAATATTATTGTAGCTGGTTTAGAGATGAAGCTAGACAACATTTAAGATAACAAGTAACTTGAGATATGTTATAGGTATAAAACAACTTGTACAATCAAAGTGCTACTCTTAGTTCGAACATATGTAGCAGCTAAGGAGCAAAACTTATGGGGGATGGGATATTGACAAGCAGAAGTTTTCTTTACAGAAATTTCAAATTATACAATTATCAACTAGAGGTGCATTTTTCTGGAATATGAAGATTTTTCCTTTAGGACATACCAAATTTGAGTTATAAAAGTGCACAATACAACACTAGTTCTAAGACTGAAAAATCTTATCAACGAAGAGTACTAGTATCCGTTCTAATAAATAACACTTTTTGCAGAAAATGAGAAAAAGAATGAAAAGCAGACCCCAAAACAAATATTTTTAGGCCTGAAGTGCTATATTTTGATTGATTACGACTATAATTGAGCGACGGAAGTGACAGACACATTCCCTATGTATCTACTGGCCTATGTTACTCAGTTTAATTTTATTCCTATCTAGACTGAAATGTCAAACAAATGATCAATTGACGGTAATGAAAACTTCTCACAAGTCCTACCTTTTATAGTTAACTCAAAACTTCTCACAAGTCCTACCTTTTACCGTTAACACAAAACTTCTCACAAGTCCCACCTTTTACCATTAACTGAGCTTTATAAGGCATGTAAAGAACCAAATATGGTAACTGATAATTCCATTCACTTGTTATAAGAGAAAGCAAAGTAAATGTAAATTCAAGAGAACTAATTCCCAGACAACTAAAAATCATTTTTTTCAAATTGCACAGTATTGACACCCAATTTCGCCCTAACATTTTCAAAATCATAACTTTTAAGTATTATTTATTCAATAGTTCAAAATACATTTTTATAATTTTATAACGCCCCAACTTTTTAAAACGTCAAAATTAACTCGTATCTTGGTGGAAAGACAAGTAGGGTGGGTAATAAATTAAAAATGATGTGGTATGTAATATTTTAAGTGTTCTAGGGTTGTATCTCAAGTTTTGAAGTCATGTAAGTGGCAAAATAAAAGTTGGCGCAAGTTATCGTAACTTCCTTTTTAAAGATTTCCCTGAAATTCAGGTCAAATGTATTGGATGTTTTCTCCCAATATATAAAGAGTTAGAATGCCTATTACCAAATAAATGGAAGATTTATGAGTCTAGTTTGCAATGCACAAAACCCCGTGTCAAACTGACATCATAGTAAAAAGTTATGAGGGTTTTACTAGGGACTGCCGGGGCAGAATCCGGGCCGGATCTGGGTCGGGTAAAAAATATGGTATGTCGGCTTATTTAACGTTTTAAGCCATGAAACATTTCATTTCAGTTCCAAACCAGGGAGAAAGCTTAAGAGAGGGTTCCTATGGAGTTCTAGCATTATGAAGGTTAATTTTTGATGATTTCTACCATTAAACGTTGCCCTCGTGCCTAGAAACATATTCCCTACACGTGGCAATTATGTTTCCCTTCTATTAGCTGCGTTTGGAGCTAGTTTTTGAAGATATAAATTTGTAGTTATTGGTGTTTCTTCAAGGTTTTAACTTGGTTAACTAAGGTGCGTACTAGCTGCGTATATATACTGTTTGCGAAACTTAGGACATAAGGAACAACTTTCGTGAAGGAACTATGGTCTTTCAAGCGTTCATTTGAAAGGTATGTTAAGGTTATTCCCTTCGTCGACATGTTCCCTTACAGGTAGTTTACGTTGGTGATCTTGTAGATGTTATTGTGAGTGGTTATAAACCCTCATTTTAGGGACTCATAATTTGTTAAGAACGACCCTAAGTTAGGAACAACTTGGAGATTATTCATACATATTGTTTATAGCTAAATTGCTCGCCTTTAGCCTGTTCAATTGTTTGTTGTCTCCCTTGACCTATGAACTGCCTATGCGGTTCTGATGTTGTCTAATAGGACTATGTTATTTCGAAAGAGGGATATGTGTTACCCACGGGGCTATATTGATGCCAAAGAGTGTTATGTGTTGCTTACGAGGCTATTTTGACGCCAAAAAGGGCTATGCGTTGCCTACAGGGCTACGTTGATGCAAAAGAGGTCAATGTGAAGCCCATAGAACAATGATGTTGCCTAAGAGGTCTATGTGCTGCCTACAGGTCTATATTGTTGCCGAAAAGGGCTATGTTACTTCTTACAAAGACAAGGGGCTACCGATAGGGGTTTGTAAATTGATTTGGCACCTTCTAGGCTTATGGGAGCCTAGGTAGGTGGTATGTTGTTTGTACCTGTCGATCTTATAGGGGCTTGGTTAGATTGATGTTTGATCATTTTTGTATTTTTAGATTCAGTAGCGGGTTAGCATGCTTATCTAAAAATTTGATTTCCTTACGTGATTGCTTTTGGTATATTATGATACTTGTTCACTATGTCCATTGCCTTTCATACTCTGTACATTATTTTGTACTGACGCCCCATTTCCTTGGGGGCATTGCATTCATGCATGCAGGTCCCGACAGACCCAGTAGACCTCCTCAGCAGTAGGATTTACTTCTATCTGATTGGCTAGCCTCTTCATCCGAAGCTGCCAGAGTTGGGAGGTTTGCTATGTTTTGTTGTATATATCTTTGTGGTTTGTATAGCTACGTTACAACCATACTGGCCTAGGTTTTTGCTTTGCTGAAGCTTGTGAGTTGTTTGATGTATTGTCTTGATATATATGCTTTCAGTTTTGGTATAGATATCATGGTGGCCTCGACAGCCCAATCGGGACTTATGTGCTAGTTGGCTATTTATTTATATAATCTTCTAGGAGTAGCTGTTTCTTTTATAGATCAGTTGACAGGGGCCATGTCGGCCTAGGGCTTAGTTTTAAGCCGAGATATACTTATTTGTTTCCTTGATTGCGTGTGGCTGCCATGCGCTAGTAGTAAATGGTTCAGAAGAGTCGGCTCACGCCTGAGTTTTGGCATTCGAAGCCAGTTGCACCCCTTAACTTTGTGGTGTGACAAACTTGGTATTAGAGCAATGTCGTATCCTAGGGAGTCTGCAAGCCGTGTCTAGTAGAGTCTTGTTTATAAATGTGTTGTGCACAACATTCGATAAGCAAGAAGCTACTGGCATGTTAGAATGACTATCCTTCTTTTGCTCACCTCATTCTATAGAGCGTTGTCTTAAGGGATGAGGTTTCTGGCTTATAATTGATAATTGTATGTAGATAGAGATGGCTGACACTAGATAGACCACATCTAGCCAGGGGCTAGATACAACTGCAAGCAAGGGTACCAGCAAGGTACCACATGTAGAGGTTGCCCATTGTGAGACCTAAGGGGAGACATCTTCTCAGTCCCCTATAGCTTCTCCACCGCTTCAGGAGCCTCCGAGGGCTACAGGACTTCCGACTCCACCAGCAGTAACACCTCAAGTTCCTAGTATTCCATCTGATGAGGATTTCAAGAGTGCAGTATGTATGTTAGCACAGTTAGTAGTTGCACAGAACTAGCCAGTTGCACCAGATGTTGCCAGACCTTTTGAAGTGCCTGGAAGTTCGAGAGTTCGTGAATTTCTTACCTTGAATCCTCCACAGTTTATAGGGACAGTTCGCAGTGAGGACCCTTAGCACTATGTTGATTAACTTCATAGGATCTTTAGAGTCATGCATGCCTCAGCGATTGAGTCAGTTGAGTTAGCAGCATTTCGATTACGCGATGTTGCAGTATTGTGGTACGAGAGTTGGGAGATATCTAGGGGAAAACATCCATCTCTACCCACATGGGATAGATGCTTCCATAGATCACTATTTACCTCGAGAGATTAGGGATAGCCGGGTGGACCAATTTCTGAACTTCCGATAGGGCGGCATGAGTGTCTGAGAGTATGGGCTAAGATTTGATTCATTGGCTAGATATGCACCAACATTTGTTGATACGATGCATGATAGGGTACGTAGATTTGTGGGAAGGCTTGACTGAGACTACATCAATGCTTGTTCTACCGCTGCACTAAATGATAAGATGGATATCTCGCGAATTCAGGCATTTGCACAAGGCATAGAGGATCGCGGAGATCTTCAGGGTGGTCCCAAACTTCGATATTCTATTAGGCCACCTAGACCCCACCACAGCAGTTCCAGGGTGGTAGATTTGATCGTCAGGGATAGTCAGGCCTAGGTGAGGATTCACGAGCATTAGGCTCTCAGCAGCAGAGAGGTTCAGGTCAGGCTAGGACAACCTTGTCGAATTGCACAACTTGTGGAAGAATGCATTTTAGGAGGTGCAAACAGGGTTCCACAGGTTGTTATTCTTGTGGACAGGAGGGGAATGAGTGGAGAAACTGCCCAACCATTGGTCAAGGTGGTATAGGTCAGTCGACCAGGTCAGTAGTAGGTTCCTCTTCATCAGCACAGTCTACAGGGCGTGGACCCTAGACTTCAACAGGTAGAGGTAGAGAGGGAGCATCTAGTTCTGGTAGTGGACAGAACCATACATATTCACTAGTCGGCCGACAGGACTCAGAGTCATCACCAGATGTTGTGATAGGTACATTGATTGTTTGTTCCCATTGTATTTATGCTTTGATAGATCCTCGATCTACACTGTCTTATGTTACTCCATTTATTGCGGCAAAGTTATGTATAGTAGCAGAGTCATTAGATCGACCTTTTATTGTATCTACACTAGTTGGTGAGTCTATTGTTGCTAGGAGAGTGTATCGATGGTGCACGGTAGAAATTATCGATCGTCAGACCTCTATAGATCTCATAGAGATAGAGATGGTCGATTTCGATGTCATTATGGGTATGGACTGCTAATGTTGAGTGCCGGACAAAGATTGTTAGATTCCACTTTCTAGGAGAGGAAGTTCGGGAATAGAAAAACGATACAACAACGCCGAAAGGTAGGTTTATTTCCTATCTTAAGGCAAGTGGGATGATTACTAGAGGTTGTAATTATCATCTTGTTCACGTTCATGATATAGATGCAGAATTATTGACTCTTCAGTCTATTCCGGTAGTTAATGAGTTTCAAGATGCATTTCCAGACAATCTCACTGGTATCCCTCCAGAACGGGAAATTGATTTTACTATCGCTATGCTACCAGGTACAAAACTCATATCTGTCCTTCCTTATCGAATGGCTCCTGCTGAGCTAAAGGAGTTGAAGGATTAGCTGAAAGACTTGCTGGATAAAGGTTTTATTAGGCCTAGTGCTTCACCATGGGGTGCGCCAGTGCTATTCGTAAGGAAGAAAGATGGCTCGCTAAGAATGTGTATCGATTACCGATAGCTGAATAAGGCGACTATAAAGAATAATTATCCCCTTTTGAGGATCAATGATTTGTTTGATCAATTAAAAGGTGCTAAGTGCTTCTCAAAGATTGATTTAAGATCAGGGTACCACCAGATACGAGTTCGGGAGAAAGACGTTCCGAAGACAGCTTTTAGAACCAGATATGAACACTTTGAGATCTTGATAATGTCTTTTGGATTAACTAATGTCCCAGCAGTGTTCATAGACCTGATGAATAATATATTCAGGCCATATTTAGATTTGTTTGTGATTGTATTTATTGATGATATTTTGGTGTATTCACGTTCAAAAGCTGAGCATGCAACTCATCTGCGAGCAGTCCTTCAGGTTCTTCGAAACCGAGAACTTTATGCAAAGTTTTCTAAGTGTGAGTTCTGGTTGTACTCTATAGATTTGTTAGGCCATATTGTATCAGATGCAGGCATTGCGGTTGATACACAAAGATTGAGGCCGTAAAAACTTGGCCCAGACCCACGAATCCGATTGAGGTTCGTAGTTTCTTAGGGTTAGTTGGGCTCTACAGAAGGTTTGTAGAGGGGTTTTCTTCACTTTCAACCCCATTAACTATAACGACTCGAGAGCACCCCCAAGACGTTACATGCGTATTCGACCTCTGGGAGGTCTTATAAAAGCCTTAACATTCATTCATCGCATAGATCATAAAAATAAATAAGGATATAAAACTTTTAATCAATAAAACCATAAGACTTCAAGAGTCATCAACAATTGAAAACATCAATACGCAAGCAGAACTACTAAGTCTCTTTACCCCATCTTAGACAAGAACTTAAAACATACTAAGGGACATGGCCCTTTACAAATGAAATGAAAACTTAAGTGTCTATTACAATGACCAAGAAACTTCTAAACATAGTCCTCGAATCTTGAGGACATACCAAGACTTGGAAGAGTGAAGCAATCCAAGCAACTCCAAAGCACAATCTCCTCCTAGTTACCACAACCTATACTTGTAGTAAAATAGAAGAAAGGGGTTAGTACAACACGCGTACTAAGTATGGGAATATGCAAAACATGCTAAAAAGGACATTTGTTTGGAAGTTATGCTTTCATGCCATTTTGATAAAATCTCATGAACATCAACAAATTAGGCACCTTACAAGTCACAACCAACAATACAAAGTCATATGCTTCACAATATATCATAAACTTACATAACCCATTTAACTTTACCTTTTTGCCTTGGACCTCCACCTTAAGTAACCCTTAAGCAATACCTTTGTGCAATGTATGGACAACGTCCCATACCATCACCCACACTAAGGCACCACCTTAAAGTCACAAAAAGTGCACTTACTATGAATACCTCAACCTTCACCTTTTAATCACGTAAGACATATAAGCACATAAGCCAACAAGTCACTTCGTAAAACTAGAACACTCATCAAATGTCATCCCAAGACTCACCTACGTAAGACATGGTGAGGCAGCCCATACTACCTATCCATACCACACCCAAGTGATCCTTAAGGCTACACAAGACAAGCTCCATTCACATCTCAACATAAATCGTTCATTCAACTTAATGCATTTAGACAACTTCATTCATTAATGACATAAGATCATCACATACATACAATTTAACATAAGCACTTACATTCAATTCATTATGACTCACCTTCACATTAGCATGCTCAAAGACCAACACTTTCATTAATTAGCCCAATAAGACTCATTCATTCATTTTTCATTACTAAGACACACCAAGATCTCCCTTAAATGTGTACTTGTGCAATGTCTATATGATGTCTCATTCCACCACCTATCCTAAGTAGTACACCCTTAAAAGACCCTAGTTCATTCATTCATTAATGTGGGGGAGAAGCCTTAACCGACATAGACCATGGAGCTTGACATGGAATCCCGGTAGTAACCCTTACCGAATAAGGGATCCCCTCTTGCCTAAGGTAGGGTCATTATTTTAGCGTTTACGTGGTAGAGACCACTAGCTAGTCCTATGTGGGCACATAGTTAAGGGATAGAAGGATTGCTTCTAAGTACCCGCATCTCAACTATCGAAGGGGCACCACTCTTAAGGGTTGCAACTAAATACTACTAACGAAGGAGTATCCACCCATCTTCATATCCTCTCGGTGCTAGACATTACTCCCCCATGGAGTTGGACATTCATCCATTTAGAGATAAGGATTGTTACTAAGTACTCTCATCTCAACTCACGAAGGAGTACCCATCCTAGCCCAACATTCATTCATTTAGGGATAAGGATTGCTACTAAGTAGTCTCATCTCAACTCACGAAGGAGTACTCATCCTAACCCACATTCGTTCATTAAGGAAGCCCTTGGATTAAAAGATGAGAAAACCTTTCATCTAGGAACCCCATTCATTTAAAGGAGTACTTTATGAGACTATCCTTACAATAGACCAAACTTTCATTCATTAGCATTAAAACCCGTTCTTTTCATTCATTCTCACATTCTTTCATTCATTCTTCACTAGGTGTGAAAGTACGTAACCATAGTTTATCCTAACCTCACCTTCATTATAAGTCATTCAAAGAAGACAACAACCAAATATAACACATAAAGTCTCTACACAAGGTCACCTTTCATGCCCTTAGAACATACCCCAATTCACATCATATCACATTACCTTCACATAATCAACATTACTCAAAACAACAATCATCCAACTTTGCCTACAAGGCCATGATCACAACATGCTTATAATGTAAACACCTCCCCACTTTCAAAGGGATCAAACATTACAATTCTAAAATATACAACATATATATATATATATAATAGTAGAATCAATAATCTATTCACAACTTCATCATCATCATAGACCTTAGGTCACAATTGCCCATTCAAGGCCAACATCCAATATAACACAATTGACCATCAATTCCTCATAATTCAATATAGAACAATATATAAATCAATAGCCCATAACAATCTGCACATTAATATCTCATTATTAGCTCATAATCAATAGACCCACTTTAGACCCAAAAATTACGATTTCAAGATATGCAAGGGTTCATGGAGTTTTTTTATCTTAAAACCATCAATATTAACATAAATCATCATTTGAAATACCTTCATGCAAGAACCCAAGCTTAAAATTGAAATTGGGGTTTTTAGTGTTTTTGAAAAACATTGAAATCACTTTAATTTGGCTCTTTGATTGAAAGGAGAATCAAAGATAAAATCCCCATACCATATTGATTGAATTCCCACGAAAATCCTCTTGAAAACTTGAAGAATTTGACCTAGAAACCTTGAGTTCTTCACTTCTAATGGAGTCTTCCTTGAGAGAGTGTTCTGGAGAAGAGAGGTTCAACTTTTGGGGTTTTGAAAATAATGAACCCAAAAATTCTATAAAACACTTTTAATACACTTAAAATACCTAAAACCACTTAAAATAAACACCCATACATTTAATTAGCCAAGGGGAGGATTTACCAACCCACCCTTGGTTTGGCTGGTTATTTTTTTTTGGATAGCTTTACAGTGCGCATTAACGACCCACCATTGACGGACCATTAATGTATTGACGGACCGTCAATGTATTGACTGACCGTCTTGGTGGCCGTCGTTTGGGACTGTAGCTGCTCAAAGGGGGACTAAGCTCCCATGCCTAAGTGTGGAGCCACGCCCCCTATTGATGGGCCGTCACTCCATTGACGTGGCGTCAATCCTAGGCGTCACCCACATTGCCTTGGGCAGTCTTCTTGCCAAAGTTTGGGTCCTCTCCAAGGACCCTTCGGTCGGTCCTTGGGTAGTCGTACCGGAACGTCATGACCTTATACCACCCCACCTAGGTACTAAGGTCACTCCCACTAACCTAAACTTCAAACAACACTCCAAAACTATTACAGCACATCAAGCACACACACTAGGCTAGTCTCCGAACGTCATGGACGTCTCTTGACGTTTGACTTTAAACTCAACTAAACTGACCTATAAACGCATTTTCAAACATTTATACAAGTTTATCAACTACTAACATGCATGTTCAGGTCTAATTATCCTATTTCATTTTGAGAGGTGTTACAATATCCCCCACTTGGGAACATTCGTCCTCGAATGACACTTCAAACATTATAGAGTAAAGACTCTAGGACTAGCAGGCCACAACAGGCATGTCATATCATTACTGAAACATACATCAAGGAGGAAATATCGACTCCACATAAAAAGCATTACAACAAGACTTTCACGCAATTCAAGGAAGTAGGAATAACATCTACCACTCAATATGCACAAAACTTTACCATTTCTCATTTCTTTGGAGTAAATTCCTTCTCCAAAGCATATCATGCTCATTCTCTCAAAAGCACAATTACGCAACATCAAGAACACATTAAGGCATGCTCAACTAGTCATCTCATAAATCAAATTAAGCAACTTATCA
This sequence comes from Solanum acaule, assembly GCA_036250505.1. Classification (NCBI taxonomy): domain Eukaryota; kingdom Viridiplantae; phylum Streptophyta; class Magnoliopsida; order Solanales; family Solanaceae; genus Solanum; species Solanum acaule. The sequence continues at coordinate 1,399 of JAJOOR010023071.1, read as the reverse complement.
TAAACAAAAGCTCATCATTTCATATCATATAAGGAGGAACTACCTTCTCCATACTCATGATGCACACTTCATCATTTTCATTTCCAACATGGATGAACTACCTTCTCCAAATTATTATTTTTGACATACTCAGCATTTCATCATAAGGCCCGATATGCAATAACTTCAAAGCACACATAGGCATGATCAACATTTCAACTCATGAGGCAAATAAGCAAATCATACTAAATGCACAATAATAATGAGAAATATAGATTAACTAGCAACCTTATTAATTAATCATGATGTCATTAAGAGGATGCACAACATAATATCCTCTACGACATGCATAACATAAGGAGATCATGCGACTCATAATCATATGCAAGACCCCAAAATATAAGAAAGCTACTAGGAACTCTTGGTTTCAAGCCTGAATAAGAATAGAAGGAAAAGATAAGGATATCAACAACCTTACTACTCAACTCATCATCCCCCACTTAGGGTAAACCCATCTAGGAGCACATTATCCCCCACTTGGGGTGAGCCAAATCAACTCTTCACCACCTCATTCCCTTAAATACTAAGGTCTGAGCAAGTCATGACTAAACCTTCAAATTCCTTTCATAAAATGATTCTACACTATTAAGGGTCTTACCTCTATCCTCCAAGAAATGAGTTTACTCATTCAACATCATTTGGTACCACCTAAGCACCACTACTCATAAAAATTTTATCCTCTCACAATAATCTTGCTAGGTAGTCGCACCATCTTCCTCCCTTAGGGGCAAGCCTACACAAGGACTTCAATCTATCACTAGGGAAACTACAAAACATTAACCACAAAAAGCAACTTCTCAATATGATACTTCAAATCTCATAAGTCACACATAGCCATAATTGGCATCACAACAAAATCTTCCAAAACTACTTTCACATAATTTCATCTAGTCATAAACCATAATAAGCATCAAAACTCACCTTTTACTCCCTCAATCCTTGAAACATCGCCCCTTCCAAGTAATCACATCTAGTGGACCACCGGACAAGGGAATAAAGAGAGAGATCTTATGGATTTAAGCTCTATGGCACGACACAAGGGGAATGAAGAAAGTAAAACTTCTATCGTCCTATAGCCTCTCGCTCATAGATGTGTCACGACTCACACCAATGAACAAGACACTACTAGACGTGGCTTTCGAGACTTTGAACCTAAAAGTAATCGTTAAAACCTTATGCTCTAATACCAAGTTTGTAACGACCCGAGAGCACCCCTTAGCCGTTACATGCGTATTCGACCTCTCGGAGGTCTTATACAAGCCTTAGCATTCATTCATCGCATAGATCATAAAAATCACTAAGAATTTAAAACCTTTATTCAATAAAACCATAAGACTTCAAGAGTCATCAACATTTGAAA
>JAJOOR010023070.1:0-14807 GCA_036250505.1 Solanum acaule | reverse complement strand
ATCCCGAAAAAAAATTAACAAAATTTTAAATTTTTTTCATTAAAATTTTTTAATTTTTTTTTTAAAAAAAATTACAACCCCACCCCCTATCAGCCCCCCACCACTATCACCCCCTATCCCAAAAAAAAATATAAAAATAGTTTCATTTTTTTTTATAGATTTTTTTTTTTTTAAGAAAAGACTTTCTTACTATCCCATCTTGTATCACTTTTTTTTATTTGTGTGTATGCACATCTTTTACCCATTTTATCCATTTAACTATCCACTTTTAAATGGGTAATATGAGTATTATTCGTTTTTATCCATATACCCAACTTATTTAAAATGGATAAATATGAGCGGATACCCATATTAATTACCCATTTTGCCAACCCTAGCCATTCATGCATGTGTTGTTCAGAATTCAGACACCCCCTAGCCTTCTAGCAGCACTTAAATCTCAGCTGCTTGAAGAGCAACTGAAAACATTCAAATCACACCGTTCAAATGCAACAATGGTGATTAATTAAGATGACCAAGTTAACTGGTGAGTATGCAAACCAGATTTGGATGTCAAACAAGTGAAGGACAGTGAATAACGATCGATACGATGAGATCAGGTAAGGTCTTCAATGGGGGAACATACTGCATGATCTGGAAATGTCTTTGCGTCCCCAATATATATGCATGTCAGCCATCAGTCCTACATGTTAGATCTTGGAGGAAATTCAGAGGCGTATCTAAGGGGGGGTCACCGGGTTCACGTGAACCCATGGTCCCCTCCCGAGATCATATATAGTAGTGTTATATTTTAGAAAAAATATTGAAATATAGATGTGTGAACCCACACTTTAAGTATCACATAATGCGGTTATGATTGGGTGCACCTCTCTTCGCGAGGTTAGAAATTTGAATTTTATATTTATCTTGTTTTAATTTTCTTTCTAAATGTCGAACCGATCAAATTTATATCATAGATCAACCTTTTTATAACAGTGCACCCATCATCTCAAAATCCTAGATACGCCTCTGGGAAGAATATGTGATGTTGAGATATTCACAGCACTTCCATGTTCACGAAATTGTCAATGAATAACAAGAGCTCCATTCCATGTTTGTATGTTTTTATATAGAAGGTACACATGAGGCAAAAAAAAGTACTAATAAAGAGGTACGCATTCCCATGCTTGTGATTGAAACATGCTATCTACTTAGCAAACAGGATGTTTCTTTGCTATGAAATGTTCTCAGCACTCAATGGTTCTTCTAAGAACATAGTTAATAAATATATAGGAAACGAGAGGGCTGCGTGCATGGTGCAGCAATTTTGTTTGTGTAGCATGTGATGACACAGATTGGGTACAGGAATTAAATGTTTCATAATTGCAGCACTCTTTGGTCTCCCCTGTCTTTTACAAACAAATGTAGGCCATAAAATTCTCTCTTTACCCCACACACCACAGGTACATACCTAGTGTAATCGCATAAATGGAGTCTAGGGGTAGTATGTACCCAAACTCACCCTTAATTACTTTCTTAAGGTAGAGAGGTTTGTTCTGAATTCTGATACACCCTCGACTCAAAAAAAAGAAATCAAAGCAGGGCTGCGAGAATAATAGAGCAGTGATTGTATGCTATATATTGATAAAGTCTCCCTTTCTTACTGATCTTGACTTCTTTTTTTATGCTAACTTCACTTATTGAGATTGATCCTATCAACTGCCAGCCTCGAGAGGAATGTACTTAAAGGTTTGGTGAAATATAATTCGCCTAAGGATGCACCCAAAAGTATTCTTTCTGGTGTCCAAATTTGGTCTCAACTTCTTGTAGTTTCACATCCATGATTCAAATGTCCTTGGTCACCTTATATAGTGTAGGGCAATCTTTCCCTCATGAGCTAGTTTTTGAAATTAAGTTAGACACAATATTCACTTCATTATCATGGTATCACAGCCAGGCCCACCCAATTCTTTATTGTTTTTTATGTTGGGAATATTGTTAAGTTCTAGATGACTGGTCTAGGGCGTGCAGCGTTGGAGTCCCATCAATGGATTCAAAGGTCCTTGGTCTACTCATTCGGTCTTTGGCAATCATTCTCTCACGAGCTAACTGATTCAATTTTCAACAAGCCACTTAATGAAAATCAAACTAAAAATGTAACCACGAAAAGGAAAAGGGTGCGTATTGGGTTGGGGAAAACAAACTAAACATATCATATAAGAAGATAAAGTAAAAGATATTCTTAATTTCAGATTTCATCTTTGCATATAAAAAATTGATTCGAAGCAGCTCAAGAAGATGAAAAAAAGAAGATCTTTTTAAAAATAATAATAATACAGTTCGTACATAAGGATTACCCCGCGTACAAGAAAAGCAAGAGACCTAAATAAACTATCCCCTCTAGAACCGAAGGAACAAAATCCGACAGAACAAAGCAAAGCAAATATAATACATTTGTCTTGTCAAAAAATTTCTTACACCTCTCTGAGCCTATGGATAAAAAAGATGCTTATTAGCTTATTGCTTAAGTTGGTTGACATTGCTAAACAAGAATTATATGAAATTCATACTTTACACTTTTGTTGAATGCTTATTGTATTTGGCATGATTTTCTCTCTGTTGCAGAATGACGTCCTACTTGACCATTCATCTTTTCACCAATTTATTGACCACAGAAATTAAAAGAATTGTTAATTATTCTTCATTAAAATTGTTATATCCAATTAGTATCCGTCAATGGAATTTTCCTCGTAGTTGTAAAGGTCGGATGACTGCCGACTTGCCAATACGCGTAACAAAAATTGCATGCCAAACAGATGGAAAATAAATTATGATGAGACCAGAATAGGACTTCAACTGCAGTACCAATAGTCCCACTAAAAAACAATAATGTGTGGGTCAAATTCATGAATGTTAGCAATCTATTTTGTGGCTGCTATATTTAAAATCCCAATGATGAGGATGCTTTGAGACTTTCTCTGCAGTTTCATGTTCGTGAATTGGTCAGGTCCGTCCACCTCCATTCCGAGCTATCGGCTGAAGGAAATGTTTCTCTCAAGGCATATGCAATGATTTATTAATTAAATAAAGATAAGGTGTCCCATGCGTGATTTCGACACATGCTCCTGTTTTTTTTTATCAAGCAGGGATATGATAGATACTCTTTAAAGAAAAAAGGAAAAAAGAGTTCTAAAATGATTACTAGTATTTTTTAATAAAAAAATTATTCTCCTATGTGCATTCGTATATCTCTTTATTTATTACTCCTTCTCTCCTATTTTATGCCCATTGTTTGACTTGACACAATTTTTAAGAAATAATTTTATTTTGAAATATGTGGTCTAGCATAATATTTAGATATTTGTGTGGTTGTTATTTCATTAAGAGTAAAAGTAAAATTTTAAAATTAATTATTTCTAATTATAATAAGATAATATTTTTTATGAGACGGATCAAAAGAAAAAGAAAGTCATATAAAATGAGACGGAGGAAAAATTTATTGGAGGTAGGAATTGTTCTAATCATTATTCACGGTTCTGTTGGAACAGTCTGTCGGGCAAAGTGTCCGACGCAACATGTGAGAAATGTTTAGCTTAACATAGGAGGACGTAATAATAGATTAATTAGTGAATCATCAACACGACGAGGTTAACTAGAGGACATCATAGAGTAGTACTTAATTTCTCAAATCCGTAACGTGTACCAAATCATGCTAATTAGCAATAATTAAGTTATATATTGATGTAAACATACAAATTAAATTAAAATATACTATGATTAAGAAAGTATAAACTTATATAACAGACACACATTGGTGTACTGTTTTCATGCAATCAAGTATTTTTTTTTTTTGTTCTTTTTTAGTTGGTGTAGCATCAGCATGTGGCATGTGATTTTGCCGCAAAGGGGTAGGAAAACGTCTTTCACAATTGCGGCATCTTCGGGAAAAAGCTCTAGTGTTTTTATGACAGTAAAATTCTAGTTAGCTTGAGCATAATTTAATTAATTGTATAGGATAATTGCTACCTAACCATCAACTTTAATAGAGAGGAAGAAATTATTTAGTTTTTTCTTAGCCTATGAAAAATATATTGAAGACCTCGTGATTTTCAATTTCCGTTACTAATGGTTATGTTACCTTTCTTCTCCCCAATATAGGTGCACTAACAACAAGTCAACAACAATAATAAATTCAGTGCAATAGAAACCATCAAGAAAGACAGAGTCAGAAAGTAGTGATTATATGCTAATAATGACAACTTCCCCTTCAATTACTTTCCAGTTTTCGACTATTTTCTTCACCTCACGGAATTGATCATATTAGGAATGTGTATTGATTTGGTAAAATTTGGACTACCTAATGAGGAATTCCAAACTAATATTCATACCAAATGAATTAGCTTCATCGAAATTCGGTTTCAACTTTTCAAAAACAAATACAGTAATTTTTTTTATTCAATTTTCAGGAAGACATAATCAACAAGCTCCCAAAAATGAAAATCAAAACTCAATGAAAGAGGACGAGCGTATACATAGTATAGTAGAATATGAGGAGAGAGAAATTGTGTATAAAATAAGCATACTCGTATACGGAAGATAAAACATGAGACATAATCCAATTTATGTAACCAGAAGATAAAGCAAGAGATGGCCCCAATTTCAGATTCAACTTTGTACAACGAGAAATGATTCATTGCGGCTTAACGAAAAAGGAAAAAAGCTAAAGCTTATGCACATCGATTATCCAGGCAATCAGAAAAAGTAAGACACTGGAAGAAATTGTCCCCTGCAGAACCTAAAGAAGAACAAATCTGGCAGAGAAAAAGCCAAAAATGCTTAAAACAAGTAGTACAGTTGTCATCTAGCACCAAAATTCTCACACCTCATCCTTATCGAGATGAACGTTACTTGCGCCATCCAATTCTGACCTAATCCCTTTTTCACCGGAATAATAATATTACATCATACGCTTACCGGATTTAGGTCGACGGTTAGATTTATCATTCTTTGCAAAAGCGCTACAGAATCCACATGCAGATACTTTAGGAGACGGCGGTTCAATTGCCGGCGACACCTTACCAGTTCGGAAGCCGCGATTAGATCGGCTCCTCTCCATGGATCCAGCCGTTTTTGATGTAGCCTTATCAGTCACCGACACTTCCAATTTAGGCTTTTCTTCTCCTTCTCTATCAGTTTGAATAGTAGTTTCTCCTCGTGGATTTCCAAGCTGAATCAATTCACCTGATGCTGTCACTAATTTGTCATCCCATACTAATCCTGATGAGCCTTGTCGCCGGAACGACGTCGCAGATCTCTGTAATCCAGCCATCGTATACAGCGAATGATCAAAATTGAAGAGGGCAACAGAATTTTGCTTGTTGTTCTATAGTTGTGCAGTGTAGATCTTTCTTGGTATGAGAAGTGTGAGAACAAGTATGGAGGCCCGGGCTATTGTGGATGGACTTTTCCTCACATGTTTGTGTACCAGTGCCGTATTTATAGAATGGACGAGATGGGAATGGGACCAATGTTATAAAAGTAGTAAATGGTTAGCTAATTAAGATTTTTCATTCACTATAATTTGGTTTATGGAATATCAGATATGATAAGAATAAATTTATACATTACATCACAAATAAAGTATAAATATATTTTTGGAATAACTTAAATCGCGAATCAAATCATTTCTATAGATAAGTTAAGTACACGATTAGTATAGATATATTTTATTTTTAATAAAATGATTTATAGTTATACAAATACTTATTATCATAAATTTCAAAAGTCTTTATTATTTTTCTTAAATTTCATGTCAAATTAAACTATCTCACATAAATTGAAATTTGAAACGAATGAAGTATAAGATTAGTGTACTTTTTTCTTAATCAAATACTCTTTAAGTTTTATTTCTTTCTCGCGATAATGTAACCTTTTTTATTTGCAAGATTCATATTTAACTTCTAGCTGATATAATATAATACTAACTTATTTTATAGATATTGAAATTTATGTATAGTCCGAGGCAGAGCCAATATTAGGATTTTGGGGTTCTAAATTTTTTTCTCCTTCATTAACATTGAGTTGTCAATCAATTTTGTTAGGGGTTCACAAGTTATTACTTAAGTTTATAGTAAAAATATAGGATCTACGGAAAAGTTACTGAGTTCATCTAAACCCACGAACTCACCTAGCTCCGCCCTTGTGTATAGCTAGAATTTTTTATAATTGTCATCCATTTTGTAGCAATATTTTACAATAATGGACAAGTTATCTTTGAAATAATTTGCATAATATGTTATATTATAAATAATAAAATTTTGCCATGATAACAAAAGTGTATCTAAATAATTATCTTTACAATTAGAATTAATATATTTTTATTTGTTGTTTCTTACTTTATTTATTTTTTGTTTTTTTATACATACTTACTAGTATAAGATAATTTTTTAAAGTGATTTACGAAGTGTAATTTTTTTTTTTTCAGATGTAAATTATTATTCATGTTTCAAAATTAAACTTTATGATTATTAGCTCACGGGCGGTTGAAGGTAGTCGGCCGTTCGGCAACTCCCCGCGTAATGAATTTATTAGATGTAATCTTTTTATTGAGCATTATTTCTTTTACCTAATTAATGATACTTAATAAGGCATGTGTTGATCAATTTTTTTTTACATTAAATTATGAATTCAAGCTTTGTTTAATACTTTAATTTACATATTTCATTTCTGACTCTCTGGTTTCCTTTGACCGTAACTCTCTGACTATTTGATATCATTATTAAATTAATAAATGGAAATAAAAGTCTGTGACTATAGGAATCTGAAAAATAATATACCTCTCCGCTTCTGCCAAATTGTCTGTTTCTTCGTTTGTTTAATGATTTTTTTTGTTGTCCTTATTTATTTTTCTTCATGGCCTAAATGATTTTGGTCAAATTGTAGAAATTTGCAAAATACGGCTACGTTTGGGTAAAAGTGTAATAATTCCTTCGATTGGTTCCATTATCGATATGGTTGCTGTTTTCTATTGGTTACATTTGTGGCTAGTAATTTGTAAAATCAGCCTATTCTTAAATGTACTCAAGAAATAAATTTCAATCTATTTGATTATATTCCAAATATATGTTTTATGGGTGTGCTGAATATAATCTTTCAACTTTTATAATATAGGAATAAAATTGCGTATAAACCATCATTTTCTATCCTAATAAGAACCTATTTGTAGGAACTGGGAAGGTATGTTATTATTATTGTTGTTGATTATAATCCGGAGTCATTATAAAAAAGATCTAATCTTTAGCAATTCAATTATAGAGTGTCATTTATTTATCACTAATTTTTTAATTCGGTCAATATTTATCTGAAATAGTTTAATTATTTTAAGAAAAAATTGAGGATTGGAGGAAAAAATTACAAAATGAAAAATCGAACTCACAATTAAAATGAAAGTTTAAATGATCTAGCGTAAAGAGAAAAAAATATATTGGGAAAGTCAGCACACACTTAATTGTACTTAAAACAGAATGACTATGAGACCATAGGCCATAGGGTTTGGTAAATTAGCTATGTAAGGCTCAACATATTAATTTCCCGTCTATCCAATTTATGGGTTCTAGCTACTTCACCATTTATTAGTGTTATTGAAATAAAATTCTTAGAATCCCAACTTTATTAATTGGCATAATATATAAAAATATGTCATTTAACTTGGTTTCGATTGACAGTATGTCCTTTAATTTTCTATATATATAAATAGATAAATATAAAATTGAACAAATAAACACGCACATCCTGTTTGATTGCTAAATGTTAATTAAGCAGAAAACTCTGTTAATTTGGTTTCAATTTTACAAGATAATGATTCTATCTTTTGTATTTATAATCCTTTCTGATTATTCACATGTCCACAACACTAGATTTAAAAAAAATGCCAATTAAGAGGTGGCCTACAACATTTGTTGGGAGGAGTATTCAAGTGCATGTGGACTTTTCCATTAATCAAAAGTCACTAAAGCCATAGCCAATTGGGCCTCGTCGCCATCAACGTTACGTAGAAATTTGCGTGTTCCTTTCAAACATGGCAACTTAATTTATTTTCATCTTTCTCATGTTTGTTTATGTCAAAGTATAGAAGAAGTCAATAGGTGAAAAATTCAAGCCCATCCTCTCACTCAGCTCAATTATTATTTTTTCCGTTCCAAAATATTTGTTATACTTGTCATATTTCGTTTCATATGATAAGTTTTCGGAAATAGAAAAAATGATAAACTAAACGAGCTTTATTTCTCATTTATTAATTGATGTATGATTAGGCTTTTGAATTTGGTAAGAGAGATTCAAAGTCTATAAACACTCATAGCACCCCACGCCACACATCAATGTCAAAGCATTTAATCATCACATCATCAACATTCATTATCATTAGCCATTTGTTGAGAAGATTCAAGTTGCTTTTTTTTTTTTTGCCTTATTTAATTGATGGCCAAAAATTGTTGCATTGTTCTTATCAAGTACCTAGTAAAAGCCAAACCCCTCAAAGACACCCATGGCAAGGAAGTAGGAATTCAATTTGGATTGAAGTACTGAAACTGATAATAAACGATCGATGTGTTTAGTATTAAATATTGATAAGCTATTTCCTATCAAAATTACTAATATATTCTTAAATAAAGCTATTTACAAAATAATATATGCATATGAGGAGAATAATGTGTTAGGATCGAAATAATTAGTTGTCATGCGAAAGCTAACAAAGCAAATCTTAAAAGATCATGACTAAGAACACAAACGAGAAGAGTACCAACATAATGAACGATGAAAATGGAATAAACATGGAGTTATCATAATCACGAGGGCTATCAACTTGTGCTATTTATAACTTATACATCACCTGGTTCTTAAAATATTTGTTATGTTTATCTTTTTTAGAATCAATTTGACTAATTTTAGAATTATATTGAATTAGATTAATTTAATATTTTAAAACTAAAATTTAGATATTTGAAAACTATATAAAAAAATATAAGATACATTTTTTTTCATATTAATACGGCGAAAAAATATAAATTTTTGATTAAAAACTTATCTAATTCGACTCAAAAAGAAAAAAAAATGTGACAAATAATTTGAGGTAATTTGCATGTTTACCAAACATATAAATATTATATAAAATTTATAAGTGCTTATAAATTAATTTCCCTAACTTAGCCGAACATCCCTTAAGTCAACTAGTGGGATTAAATCAACCTTTATCATTATTCTATAAACATTATTCCCCTTTCAATTTGTTACAAAACCCACGCTCTATTCCCTTTATAACATGGCTAGTAAGGATGGTACGCACCTCACTTTCAATTCGAAGATGGTCAGTTCAAGTTAGAGAGCAAAAAAATAAAAAAGTAAGGTTTAGGCATTCCCATGTATCATTATTAGCCTTTCACCTTCTATTTATGCTTTCTATAGCAATACCATTTATTAATCACTTTCCAACCTCATCTCAAAAGAAACATTGTCAAGATCAAATTTGAGGGGAGAAACCCTGGGACATTAGTTGGATGAATAGCCGATAGTGGGCCTTTGGGGTAAGGCCTGGTGCGCTTTCTTAACAAGGCGGTCAATGTCCATTAGAAGAAGAAAACATTAGGTTTAAGTGGAACTTGCGCAAATAACCACTATAATAAACTTAATTATACTCCATAGCTATAGTTTACATATGTACGTGTTGTAGCTACAGTTTAAGCTACCTCGTTTGTTAATTTGCGGATTTGTATAATCCGTGGGTAAATTTGTATAATTCAGTTATTTTTTGTATAAACTCGAAATAACGAATTTATACCATTACAAACATCATAAGTGTAAATAATTATACAAATTCCGTATTATACAAAAATTATACAAATTATATTATACAAACGTGTGAATTATACAAAACTAAAAAGTTGAGTCGTATAACTATAGCTAAAAGCAAGTCGCAAATTGTAATCAGGGCAAACTATAGCTATGTTAACTAATTAATTAGAATATGTTTGCTTATACGCGTAATTTTCCCTAGGTTTAATTTCGAAATTACACTACTTAAGATAACAAAAATTTAAAAATTCTTATCATTTGAATTTAATTACAAAAGTCTTCTTTCTCCTTCTCTCTCTTAACATTCCGGAAACAACATTCCACTTCTATCAGATACATTACAACTTTGTTTGTGTACAATGTATACTGATTTATAGTTATGTATCTGATACATAACTAATGTATTGTTTGTTATGTATTGAGCGAAAGAGCAATGTATCTGCGAATTCTAACAAATCTGAGATTATTATAATTTGAATTTTTTTAGAATAAAATATAATTAACACCAATTATTGGGAATTTTGTACTTTATAAGGTAAATATCTTTAGTATGACTACTCAATCACATGATAGTAAAATTTCCTCTAAAAAGAACCATGTTTGGCCTATCTTATCTTTTTCTTTTGCCTTTTTGTTTTTACTTTTTAAAGACAAAGCGTTACAAATACAATCAGCTAGCGGAAAGATGTTAAATTATACGAGCGATATACAATGATAAAAAGTAATTTAATTAAATTCAATAAAACGATAAATAGGAGGTGCAATTTAAGATCCTCGCAACAAAACATCTATCTTTTTACGATCTTTGGCTATTCTAGAAAGAATAAAATAAGATCGAACATATTAAATATTTTATCTAATAAAAGATTAAGAGTCTGTTTGACATTGCATTTGGGAAGTCAAAAGTGTTTTTTTTTTTTTTTAGAAAAACACATTTTTTTTTTTTTTGAAAAATTAAGTGTTTGACAAATCCTTAAAACTAATTTTAAAGAGAAGCAGAAGTAGTTTTTCTGCTATTGGAAAGAAGCTAAAAATTTCTGTTTTTTTTTTAAAATCAGAAGTAGAAAATTATTTTTTTAAGACTAAAATATTCTTTACATATTTATCAATGATCCCTTATTAATTAATTAACATATCTCGCAAGTTTGTTAATTTTCATCCAAATTTTTATTTATTTATTATGATTTTTTTTACTTATGTTTTTATATTATTATTTATACTTTATATTGTATATATTATTTTACGTATTATTTTACATAATTAAAATAAAAGTAACAAAAATATTTTTGCAGGATTAAAAAAAAGGCAATAATTAAAGATTTAGACCCTCCCAAAAAATATTTTTTTTTCTTTTCTTAATCTACGCATTATTTATTTTTAACTTGAATTTCTTAAAACTTTAGTGTATTATAACAAAAAAGGGATAATTTTTAATATTGAATCCAAAAAAATATGTAACAAATAACAAAAAGATTCATCTTTTCAATATTTTTCAACAATATTTATATATGTATAATATTGATCAAAAAATTGAATATGTACATTTTAATTAATTAACATTGATACTTGCCCTTTTTCGTAATTTGAGTCTCAAAAGTACTTTTTTAAAAGTAAGCCAAACATAAATTGTTTATCAAAAGCACTTTTCAAGTGAATTTGTCAAACACAAATTGTTTTTTTTGAAAAACACTATTCTGAAAAGCTATTTTAAAAAATTGCTTCTAAAAAAAGCTATTTTCAAAAGCAATGTCAAACAGACTCTAAATCAGTAAAATGTCCAAGCATCAAATGCAAGACTAGGGGTGGGCATAAATACTGGAAAATCAAAAAACTGAACAGAACCGAACTATTTCGGTTCTTCGGTGTTTCGATTCAGTGTCGGTTCTTTATTTTCGGAACTTCAGTTCTTCGGTTCGGAGTTCGGTGTAAGGGTCCCGAAACTACGGTGCACCGAAGAACCGAAGTCTTATTAAATAAATTTAAAAATATTTAAATTATATTACTTAATTATACTTATATATTTTGACTCAAAATATTTACCTAGCCCATTTCTATTTTTAAATGACAAAACAGTAAAGTGTAAACCCTAAAGACCTAAAGTCTATGTTTTGAATGTGTTGAATCGTGTATTCAAAGCGATAGTGCCGTTTGATGGTGTTGTGTTTTTTTTAAAAAAAATATGTGTGGACAAGTCTTTGTAGACCTTGTTTTGTGAGTAAAGATAATTGTTGTGTGCTCTTTACCAATTATCTGCATATGTTTGTTGATTCTGTCGCTGTATATTTAGTTGGTCATCTCTGTAGCAACATGAGATGGTAAATAATCCATCTAATTAACAAATCCTTTGGCATCTTTGCTAGAAACAGAAACAAAATTTGAATTCTTCTAATTAAAGAATCATCTATGCAGCGTCTTCTTAATTACTCCCTCCGTCCCATTTTATGTGACAACATTTGATCGGGCACGGAGTTTAAAAAATAAATGAAGACTTTAAAATGTTTATCAAATTGCCACCTAAAAAGTAGACTCACTTTTCTCTCTTCTCATAAATGTATTGGAGTATTATTTTAAGATTAAGTAGGACCAACAAGGGTAAAAGAGGAATTGTACCTTTAAATACTTACCATATAAAGAAACGTGACATTCTTTTTGGGACTGACCAAAAAGAAAATGGTGCCACATAAAATGGGACAGAGGGTGTATAAATTAAACACATGAAACTCTTAACACTTTATCATATTCCCTTTTTATTTTTATTCACACCGAAATACCGATTTAAAAACACCGAACTGAACCGATCTAGTTTGGTATGAAATATGGTGCACACTTTTCTAAAACCAAATACCGAAGAACCGAACCGAAAATTGATTAAACCAAACCGAAGAATCGAACGCCCACCCCTATGCAAGACATTGCGGTAAACAACCTCTCTATCACAAATTCACGATAAGATAAAGATAAAATCTGCGTACAATTTATTCAGATAATCAGATCTCACTTAATGGGATTTGATTGTTGTTGGTGTAGTATATATGTTTTTGGAACTGGAATGAGAGAAGAATTTGGAGCTCATTCATTCAGCAAGAAACTGGAAGATGCAAGATAGGGATGTAGCAACAGTCCTTTAATGGGGAAATTCTGCAATTTCACCCCTTTAATTGTATCACACCCTTCAATCCAATGCCATTCCCATTTAGTACCATTTTCTGCACGTTCTCTCCATACCAACATTCCTGATCCAAGATCTCTGTACAAGCACATTGCCCCACCAATGCACACACATCTTGTGTTAATACTACCCCATCTTCCTTCACCTCCAAACAATCTTGCCCACAACTCTTGTGGCACCTTCTCAATCATTCTCCAATTATTTGATTCCTCAAGCTGCCATATACATGCCCCTGCATCACTCGTTCCACCAACAAGACATAATTTCCCATTTCTTTCTACCAGTGCTGCAAATTCAAGCCTGTCAGCCATCGGCACTCCTAATTCTCTCCAATTTTTGTTCCTTATTTCGAATCCCATTACGGTATAAGCCCGGGCTGAGGTGATCCAATACAGGATGCCGTTGCAGTAAACACTCTCGTTTGGGGTCCAAACTGTTAGCCTTACTGCAAATTCCATCGGCATTGATCCGATTGTTTTCCAGTTTTCGTGAACAGAGTCGTACACTTCTAAGCTGGGCTCGTACGAAGCACCTCCTCCGACGCTGCTTGCCTCTGACATTCCTCCGGCAACATAGACCTGGAAGTTTGCTGAATTCAGTGATATTACCCCAACAGCTGGATTAGTTCTCGTGACATTTAGCTTTGGGAGGTGCCTGAACTGGCGAGTGAAAGGGTTGCATATGGCTAATTGAAGAGCAGTAGTTGTGGTTTCTCTCAGTAGTATTAGGCCATTAACTGCAGCAATTGGGCGAATTGGGTTGGGAATGAAGTCAAGAGGCAATAGATGCCAAGAATCATTAATTGGGTTGTGAGCACAAATAAAATGCCCATGGTTGCGTGTGGGCAATGCTAGAAACCACGGCGGATATTGCCGCCATGGCAGCGTTGCCCATGAAGGTGAATTGTTAGCACATGTGTGCCAACTCTTGCAGGCAGATTTAGCCCTGGCTAATGAATCAGGAGAAAGATAAGAGAAAATGTCGGCTAGGAGTTCAAAAGGAAGGTTGCTCCACATATCGTCAGACGTCCTAAATGCTTTTGCTACATGGAGATATGGAAGACTAAATATGTGGCACAAACTGCAACTGATTGTGGCTCAGCAATGATTGAAGGAGAAATAAATTATTCCCTCTATTTCAATTTATTTGTTTTGATTTTCTTTTTCATCTGTTCCGACTTTACACAAACCCGGATATTAAAACCATACTTTTCAAAAAAAGAATTATTTTTATAAATTTTATATCAAGTCAAAACTAGATAAATAAATTGAAACGAATGGAGCAGTTGAAGGCTTTTGATTTAGATAGAGATGCGTGACCATCATGTGAATGTCAAAGTTCTGTTTTTTTTTTGTACTGTTTTTGTTGTTTACTGGATATTTTAATGCTTAGACGTAGTTCTTGGAAGTGCCCAAGAGCCATCAAAGTTTAAATAGAAAGATAGAAAAAAGAAGTGCAATTTGTAGCCATCCTTTTAATTCTGGATAATGAAAGTAGCAGATGGTAAAGTGTTATCATCATAACGTATCCAAAAAGATATGAGCAGCCACCCTGCCCTCAGCCCTTGCAGCAGTACGGGCAGTAATCAACTTGGCATTAGTTACTGTCCTAATACATAGACCTATTTTTTAATTTGTCCTCAAATGTATAAATAGATATTTTAATACGTATATATTCAAAAATTTAAAATATATATATCAGCTGATGTTAAATTAAATATATATTAATATATTATGTCTCACCTATATGACCAAACTTATTGATTGATGATGATTATCTACCTAATATGTTTGACACGATCATACATGAG
>JAJOOR010023069.1:0-12787 GCA_036250505.1 Solanum acaule | reverse complement strand
CCCCCCCCCCCCCCCCACATTCCTTTTTACTTGTCAATTTTTTACTTGACACGCTTATTAAGAAAAATAATGATTGATATATTGAATTTACATTTTACCACTTTTAATTGATAGAATCTTAAACATATTTACTCAATAAATTATTCAAAGACATTAACTCAATGTTATATAGATTGAGGGTATAATAGGGAGAAATTTTTATATTTAACTATGAAATTATTATTCTTCATTTGTCACATGTAATCATAAACAAGCGTAGTCAAAGATTATTATATTTAGCTATGAATTTTTTTCATCACAAATAGTTAAATTATTTAGCTACAAATTTTAAGTCGTCGTTATTTAAACATTGCATATTTAAAGACAAAACTATGTTGTCACTACATCACACATTGATTAGAGACAATAAAATTATCATCAGTGATTGCATATAGTATTAGTGACAAAATCTAAGGTCACAATTAAATATAAAATTTTGTGGCTAAAGCATACAATATTTAATGACGAACTCTAATTTGTCGCTATTTCAACAAAAAAAAATTGTGACAGCCTTTTTGTGTCCAAAATTGTAACTAATTTTAAGAAAAATAATAGTTTGTCACAAATTGGATACATTATTAGTGACAAAATAATTTGTCACTGATAAATTAAAATTTGACGCTAATGGTACTTAATAAATGGCGCCAAAATATATTTTGGTGGGAAACTCAACTGGACGAAATTTTGCTACAAAATTTTATTTTTCGTCATTAAAAGTCTGTGGTTCATACATTTTAATACGAAATGTAATTTTTGTCACAAAAAGTGAATAATTAGTGACGAATTATGTGTCGTACCTAATAATTTCGTAGCTAAATATCATGTTTGTTGTAGTGAACTATGTCACTAACGTCACACATAAGCTCAAAAGGAAGCTCCCAATTTGGAGCAATCAGAATAGGAGCTTCAATCAACTTCTTTTTCAGCAGCTCAAATGCCTGCAAACACTTTTCATCAAACACAAACTTCATCTCTTTCTCTAACAAGATGCACATAGGTCTTGCAGTCTTAGAGAAGTCCTTGATGAACCTCCTATAGAATCCAACATGTCCCAGGAAGCTTCTAACTCCATTTACTGTGATGGGAGGTGGCAGCTTCTCAATAACTTCTACTTTAGCCTTGTCAACTTCCAGCCCACTTTTGGAGATTTTGTGCCCCAACACAATGCCTTCTCGAACTAAGAAGTTACACTTTTCCTAGTTTAGCACCAGATTTGTTTCTTCACACCTGGTAAGAACTCTGTCAAGATTAGTCAAGCAAAGTTCAAAAGACTCATGAAACACCGAGAAGTCGTCCATGAACACTTCAACAAAATCCTCCACCATATCATGGAAGATTGCCATCATACATCTTTGAAATGTGGCTAGGGCATTGTACAAGCTGAATGGCATACGCTTGAATGCATACGTGTCATACGGGCAAGTGAATGTAGTCTTCTCCTGATCTTCTGGTGCAATGATGATCTGAATATACCCTGAATAACCATCAAGGAAACAGTAGTATTCCTGACCTGCCAGCCTATCCAACATTTGATCAATGAAAGGTACCGGATAATTGCCTTTTCTGGTGGCGTCATTCAACTTTTTGTAGTCCATGCAAATCCGCCACCCAATCATTGTTCTTGTGGGGATCAACTCATTCTTCTCATTTGTTACCACCGTCATTCCGCCCTTCTTGGGCACACACTGTACTGGACTTACCCAATTGTTGTCTGATATTGGGTACATAATCCCTACATCCAGCCACTTGATTACCTCTTTTCTCACCACATCCTTCATCAATGGGTTTAGTTTCCGCTGATGCTGTGCACTCGGCTTATGTCCTTCCTCCATGTATATTTTGCATGCACAGCGCAGGATTAATACCATGGATGTCAGACATTTTCCACCCTAAAGCTGCTTTCTTCTTTTGTCAGGATAATTAATGCTACTTCCACCTGTTCAACAGATAATGCTGCAGACAAAATAACCGGTAAAGTTTTATCTTCACCCAAAAATGCATACCTGAGGTGGGCTGGCAATGCTTTTAACTCCAGTTTGGGTGCTTCTTCAATTGAGGGCTTGGGTGGAGGACCCAACACCCTATTTAGAGGCTCCCATCGATCTCCCGATGTACCTACAAGTGCCACATCAAGAAATTGCACAATTTCATATGCCTCAGCATCCCCATAAATATCATCCCCCACTAACACTCGATCTAGAGTGTCCTTAGATATAATGTAGCGAGCTTCTGCCTCAAGATCTATCACAGTTATGGTAGACAACTCTTCATACACAGCTGACAGTTTTAAAGCTTTATACACATCGAAAACCTCCACCTTATCATGGGCCCGCATAGTGAGTTGCCCAGCTGCTACATCTATCATCGCCCTCCCAGTAGCCAAGAAAGGTCTTCCTAGAACCTCAGGGTTTGGCTCAAAGTTCAGCACAATAAAATCTACTGGGAAAATCAATGATCCCACTTGCACTAACACATCATCTACAACACCTTCAGCCTAGCTACAGATCTATCAGCCAACTGTAAGATAATGGTAGTAGGTTTAGGACTACCCAACCCCAGATTTTTGTACAAAGAAGTCGGCATCAAATTTATACTAGCTCCTAGATCACACAATCCTCACGCATGAATGCTTTGTCCTATAGTGATCTGAACCATAAAGCTACCCGGATCTTTTAATTTAGTGGGCAACTTATTTTGGATTCTGGAGTTGCACCCTTCAGTAAGTGCAACAGTCTCATACTCTGTCAACCTCCTTTTATTCGCCATAATCTCCTTCATGTATTTTGCATACTTAGGTATACCCTGCAAATCATCTACCAATGGCAAGTTAATGTGAACTTGTTTCAAAAGAGAGAGGAATTTACCAAAACATTCATCCTCCTTCTACTTCTTAAACTTTTAAGGTATTGGAGGAGGTGGTTTCACAATTGGTTGCACTCTTTCTTCTTGTGCAATAACTTTTCCCTCCTTGGGTTCACTCTCTTTATTTACAGCATCAATGTTTCTTTTCTTAGGAGCTAACTCCTCCTATTGTAAACCACTGTGAGTACCTACTGCATTTATTTGCTTGGGATTTGGGTCAGTGTTACCCAGCAAACCTCCTTGTGGTCGTGAGTTTTGGGCACTAGCCAGCTGCCCGAATTGCTTCTCCAGATTCTGTATAGCTAACTGATTAATTATTGCATCAACAACTAATTGGGTTTGATCAACCATAATCTTTTTTAGCATCTCCTCCATGCTCATGTTTCCAGATTGCTATTTAGGTTACTCCCGTTGGGCCTGTTGTCGGTACCCCTTTGTATTTCCTTGTGGTCTATACTGATTCTGGCCTTGACCCTGATTTTGATTTCCACCCCAAGAAAAGTTCGGGTGGTTGCGCCAACTTGGGTTATATGAGTTCCCATAATTTTGCTGGCCTACTCCTCGTTGGGCATTACCTACAAAATTCACAGAGTCCAGGTTTGCACCTCATACCTCTGCACTATAATCACCACCTCCGCAGATCTCACACCACGATGGTGGTTGTTGAACTGCATTTACCTGTGCGGGCTGTTGTTCCAATGCTAGATTGTTGAAGTGAGTGTTCATCATATTCTGCATAGTAGCAATCTGTGCAGTCACAACATCTACCTCTAACATACCTGCCGTTTTTTGAATTTTCATTCCTCCTCCATTCCATTCAGGGTTGCCCTGAGAGATCCTGTTCAACAAGGTGAATAGTTCAGCATATATCTTTTCCAAAGCCTGACCACCTACAACTGAATCAAGTAGAATCTTGGTATTAGGCTCCAATCCTTCAATGAAGGTATGGACTAACACATCATTAGATTGACGATGATGAGGGCAGCTCATCAACATCGATTTAAACCTATCCCAAGCTTGGTACACGTTTTCTCCCACTTTCTGCCTAAAGCTCAAAATGTCACTCCTCAACTTAGCTGTTTTTCCAGATGTAAAAAATCGGATGAGGAAATTCTGTGCTAGATCATTCCAAGTGGTAATTGAGTTTGCAGGCTCTGAGTTTAACCATATTTTTGCTTCCCCAAGCAGAGAAAAAGGGAATAAAGTGAGCGTCACATAATCCACATTCACTCCAGCTGGAGTGTACGTATCACTGATCTCAAGGAAATTCTGAATGTGAACTGTTGGATCCTCGTGCGGCAGACCAGTGAGCTGCCCATTAGTGTGCAGTAGTTGCACCATACTCTGCTTCAATTCAAACCTCCCACCAGCTTCAGGTTTCTGAGCACAAGATGTCACATTGGTGGGACGTGGGATTGCCACGTCTCTTACTCTCAACTCAGCCATTATTTCAGGTTCTTCTTCCTCAACTCTTGATGCTGGAGATATTGGTTCACTAGCAACAAGAGGGACCGGATAAGTAAGTCGTCTTTGCCTTCTCCGGTAGTGAACAAACCTTTTCGATTCAGCTAGAGGCGATACCAATCCTTGATCGTCGTCCAGTTTGAAACTTCAGATTTACCTGCAACAATGAATTGCTAAGATAAAGTTATCACACTTGCTTTTTAACTTCAGAAATTAGAAAAATCTGATAATTTCTAATTCTAAAGTCCTCGGCAGCGGCGCCAAAAACTTGTTGCGGCCAAATCATACACGCAAGTGCACATGGTCGTTCAAGTATTAATGTGGCCCTTTTTAAGATCCCAGTATCGTACCCATAGGGATTTACACTTAGAATTACTTAACTTCTCAAACTTTCAACCAAACACAAGTGTATTCAAGATTTCAAAAAGTGATTTAGTTTCTACTTCTAAGATTATAACAAAATGTAACAAAAGCAATTCAATTTCAAGGGTTTAAAAATAGTGATTGGGTAAAGTCCAGGGATGCAGCTTTTATCAGGACTCATGCAATCAATATCATTCATATGAGCATTTATCAATTATCAAATCAATGAATCACAGGGTTAAATGTATGATCATGGTCTCCCCACCTCTAATCGCCTACGATAAATAACACCCTAACTACATCATTTAGCGGGGATATGATGGATTAAGTACCGAGCATTAAGATTTCAACCTGTATGGTGACCCAAGCATATTTCTAGGTATATCCCTATCCTAGATACAAATTAACCCTAGTTATTTAGAATTAATCATGCTCCTTATGTCCCACATTCTATCCTCTTATTCCTCTCTCGAGTTCAATTTGGACAATGTATTTATTTCAATGGTGATCAGTCACGAAATACGAAAACCAAGAACATAAGAAAGATTCATATGATAATTGACATTAACCCAATAACAAAATCAATAGATTACAATCATCATGTATCCACAACCCTAGAATTAGGGTATTTAGCTACTCATAATCCAAGAACCGATCAAACAATGTTCAAATAACATACAAAGATCGAAAGGAAAATAATTTAGGAAAGAACACTAAAAATGGTGAAAACGTTCTCCCAAGTCGTTCTTCAAAACCCAGAAAAAGAATGATCAATAAAATAAAATAATGACCTATTTATACTAAAAGTTGAAACGGCCAAAACTGGGCACTGATGGCGCGTTGCGGAGGCAGCTTCAATCTTTTTTTTGCGAATCTTTTCTCTTCTCCGCGACGCGGTTTTGCCACGGAGCACTCTGCTTCAAAACTGACTTTCGCGACCAAAATTAAACTCCCTCTCTGCAACGTGGAGAGGACACAGAGTGCTCTGTCTAGGAATTTATTTCGCAAGACAAAATGTAATTCCTCTCCGCGACGCGGAGAGGATACGACAATGCTTTAGTGACATTTCCTCCAGCTTCTTCCTTTCTCTCTTTTGACTTGGATCTTTTATGTTCTTCCATTGTCCATTTTTTTGTCCTTGTTTCTCCTCTTAAGCTTACCTACACAACTAATCATGTTGGTTAGCTCATAAACAGACAAAAGACTCAATAAGACTATAAACGAACACATATTGAATTCAAACTAAGCTTAAATGTAGGCATAATTATCTTTCTAAGCATATAAATATGCCTAAGATCAGGAGTTCATAGTGGGAGATTAGGTGTTACTATACAACTCTCGACTTAGACTCTTTCCAGGAAAGCATAAGTCCAAATGGTCAGGACCGTTTAGAGTGACACGAGTGTTCACAAATGGTACCATTGAAGTTGAAGGTCAAGAAGGACATGTATTTAAGGTGAATGGGCAACTCTTGAAGTTATACTTTGGCGAGTGCCATGAGATTTCTCTGATTGAGGTGGTGTACTTGGAAGATGCTTGAGAGCATTTTCACGTCGTGCCACGACGTTAAATAAGGAACTTCTTGGGAGGCAACCTAAGTATTAGTATTTTAAATAATGTGTATTGATTTTGCAGGTGCAGGATATTGTGCGAGAAGAAGATGCTATTGGCGGATCGCCGAACCCGTTTGGCGAGCACGACTTAGTCCGCCCTATGGACCTCAAAGATGGGGCTAAGATTCTGAAATATTCGGCGAGAGGCCTTCATCACTCGGAAAATCGCCGATGTGCTTAGGCGACCCAATTTTTCTCGCCCTTTTGACTTCAGCGCTGGCAGCATAACTCAGTGATTGATCGGCGATGTTCTAAGTCCATTATGCGAATCACCGACTTGTTTGGCAACCTATTGCATCTCCGCCGATTTGCCCCTTTCTGAGAGTATCACCCTCTAGAAATAAGGGCGATATTCATCTCCTTGGGTGCACCGCCGAAGCATTCAGCAACTGGTTCATTTTCTCGTCAACTGAGTGGTTAATGAAGATTCTTTGTCACCTTGCTCTGCATGTTTACATACTAGAATTTTATCTTTATATGCTAATTTTTATTTTTAATTCTTGTTTTATATGTGGGAGTGTCCATTCTCTACTCACATTGGGGACAATATGGAATGCTTTTGGTGGGGGTGTGTGCTTGGTCAAGAAATTTCTCTATGTTCTTGGACCCTTTTGGATCCATTTTTGCCACCTCTTGATTGTGTTTAATTTGAGTGTCGGTTGCAATCAATACTGATGACTTGAATGGTGCTCTCAATCAAACAAACATGAATGTACGGCTACGATGAGGTCAAATGAAGTTGCATAAGAAATATGTGAACTTTCTGCATCTCGTTGTGACTAGCCGATTATCGAATTGAGTCTCTTTGAGATGAACATTGCACACTAGCGAAAGTGTGGAGTCTTGTTTGACATTGGTGTCAATGCCTTGTGTGGTGAGCTTACCATGAACCATGTATGATGACACCTAGAATTTTTCTGTTGGTCCAGTTGACGAAGTGATGTAAGCTCTTGAAATGATCTTAGGCAACAATTTCAAAGAGTGAAACAATTGGACATCATACCTCTTTTGTGGCCTACCTTGTGAGTGTGTGAACTTTGCTTGAACACCCGTTGAGCCTTACCCTTTTTCTTGGAAGAAACTTGATGAAATTGTGACCTTTCTTTATCCATTTACCCATAATCCTCATGATTTGTGGTTTGTTTGAATTGCCAACTTAGGCCAAGAGCCTAAGTTGGGGGTATGGTGAAAAGAGAAGGTAAATCAAGAAGTGCAAGGAATTCCTCCTTGATCCATGGTTTTGAAAAAAATGGAACCCCTCCATACAAAAAAATAAAAAAAAAAGAGAAAAAGAAAAAGAATGACAAAGTTGTGAAAGCGCAAAAGAAATGAGGTGACCAATATTCCATGGAAAGTGAATAATGGGGTGACTTTTGAGAATGAATGAGAATGATGAAGAAAAGGGAAGAAAGTGTTGTTCATACCACATTTCATGAGGATAGCAGCCACTGAGCCTAAATGACCATACCTTTACACTCAGGCCCGTTACTAGCCTTGAAAAGACCTTTTTGATCTTGAGTGAGCTGAAACAAGTGTTGGTTGGAAAATAAAGGCAAACATATGGGTGAAGTCATGCATGTGTTCATCTTTGTGAGCGTGAGAGTTGTTTTTTATTCCGGAACTATAAATTGTTGGACCATTGTGTGTGAATATGGAATCATTCCTTGTGTGAGGGAATTTGAGTACCTTTGTTGAGATTGAACTTGCATTTGAAGCAAGTATTGTGAACATGAGAATCTTTGATAATAGTGAGTCACAATTTGAATCTTTGAGTGCACAATTGATCCTTGCATGAGTAAGTTGAGTCTTTTTGTATTCATTTATGATTGAGTCTTGTGTATCACTGTTTGAGACATCCTTTTTGAATTGTTGAACTTGAGTTTTACTTGAGGACAAGCAAAAGTTTAAGTTAGGGGTGTTGATGAGTACAAGATTCGGACTCATTTAGGGTTTTATTTGGATAGATTTAGTGTCCTCAAATGCTTATTTTGTGCCAATAACTGATGTAAAATCCTTGATTTCCAAGCATTTGGATTGAGGAACAAGCATGGACACTAATTTGCAAAAACGAACGAAGTGAGCTGAAAGAACGAAGAAATGAAGGCCTGGCGATCGCCAATGTCACTCGACGACTCGCCAAGTTGCCACTCTACCATCTAAAGTTATAGAACGTTGGGGCTGAATTAAGGGTAGCTTCGACGAGCAGCATTCCACTCGATGTGTCGCCGATCGCTTCGGCGATGGATGACCAGGTCGTCAAAAGTACTGATGGAGATCTAGATAAGTGCTGATGAGCGAAATGAAAGGAAAAAAGGTGCATCGCGGAATCACTCGGTGATCTTAATCTTACTCGCCTAAAATTACAGTGGCTAGACTAAGAAGTGGTGAGAAATGAAGGCGATATGAAGGAAAATCGGCGAGTCGACGAACAGTTAGCGAAGCCCGACTTACCTCACCGATCGGTCCCAAACAGCCACGCATCAAACTTGCATAAATTAATTTTTGTAAGAGAGAGAAGGTATTCAGAAACGTGCAGAACAAAAGAGAGAGAGCAAAAAACTACCATTGTGGATTTCAAGTGATTTTAGCAAGGTTTTTCTTGGAGATTTTGTAATAGTGAAGATTTTAGTTAATTTTAACTTCTAAATTTCACTTACCCAGCTATGGAAAACGTGGCAGATGTTGATTTTCATCTTTTCACCATGATTGGCTAAAACCCTAACCTTGGGGGTTTGACAATGTGACCAATCGTTGCATTCTACTAAATGGGTGTTATCGATTAGAGATTGTTGGTGTTAATCTGAAGCGGGTCTAAATTATTATGGTGGTTTAACTTCAGTATTGCATCTTTGATGTGATAGATTTCAGAGTTTTGTGCTTGCTCAGAGAGAAATACAGTACCAACGTAGTAATTTGGCATTCTTAGTAGTGGGTCTTGACGGTTTCAGCTTGAGAAAGTGAAACCCAAAACCCAACCTTTGTATCTAGCTCGAAAGAGTGGATTTGATGAGAAATTGGACTGGTTAGCTTATGGATAGTGTTGAGGTTCGAGAGAACTCAATGGAAATAAAGAAATTGTTCGAGAGAAAGTTGTTTTTACTTATAGTCCATTCTACCCGCGACGAATTAGCATTATCAGTAATGATGTACACCCATTAAGTTGAATTCGATAGTTGGTTAGTCAATACCCAAGTGTGTTCTAATTATCTGATTGTTTCTTGTTAATACTTTGAAGTGTGTTGGTAACGACATCCTGAAGATTTGATTATTAAACTCTTAAGTGTGTTGCTCATCTGCAAAGGTCATCGTCATACTTTCGTACTTGAATTCAAAGAAAGCTACTCTATGTGGGATCGACCCCAACTCAGTTGGTTGGGTTATATACTGACTAACAATCGTTGACTCTTAGAACTGGATTAAGTGTCCTTGAAACGTTAATCAGCAGATTGAAATATTCTAAGTGTTGGAAGTAGGCTAAAATATTCTAAGTGTTGA
Organism: Solanum acaule; assembly: GCA_036250505.1. Taxonomy (NCBI): domain Eukaryota; kingdom Viridiplantae; phylum Streptophyta; class Magnoliopsida; order Solanales; family Solanaceae; genus Solanum; species Solanum acaule. Next base: position 2,951 of record JAJOOR010023069.1, on the reverse strand, counting down.
AAGTAGGTTGAAATATTCTAAGTGTTGGAATGTTGTAATATCGGCTAAGACATAGAATGTATTTGAATTTGAAATATATTCTATCTGTTAGAATTATAGTTGTTAAGACTTAGTTTGAATTCTGTCATGACAAGTGTTGGACACATTTAAGATGTAACTGCCTATGTAACTATTGTAACTGCCTTGTGCAGAAATTTTAAAAGAGTGGAAATTTCGTCCAAGGCATATGAGGAATGTTCTGGCCTTAGACAAATTCGTGAAGCCTATCCTTGTATTGATTTTGATATCAATAAAAGGTTGGGAAGAGTTCCTGTAAAATGTTGTGTTCATTACTTTGATTCGCTACCTAAAATTAAGTTAACTATTTCTATACTTAGTAAAAAACGTGAGAGTGTAAGGCTGAAGTTTGCAAGAGTTTTGAAGACTGCCTGGTAGAGGTGTTAACGAAAAAAATCACCCCTATTTCAATTGGTGTGTGTGTGTGTATATATATATATCACGAATCTCTAATTATCACTTCTTTTCATATTTTGGGATCTTAAGATTTTTGGATCAGGAGCCTCTCCATTTTCCCCAAGTTCTAGCTTGAATTGGAGACACATGTCATAGTTTAGAATTAATGGTTGAGATCTAATTGATTAAAGCAAAGTCCTAACCATAGTTATTTAATTCCATATATTTGTTTCTTAAATAATTTTGCAATCCACTATATTTTCCCTAAATACATTTAAAAAAAAATTATTTACTGCCCTGCATACATATTTAAAACTTTCACTAAATATATTTACTTTTTTTTAAAAGAATTATAATACAGTTAAACGTTTTTAATATTCTAATAGAGTATTAAGAGCTACAGTGTCTATAGAGCAATATGGACTTCATTTAGGGAAAAAGAAATAATTTAAAGTTGAGTGACAAAATTTATTTTACTCTTAAAATTTAAAAAAATGTCAGGTCACAATTTTAATTTTTTTTTTATTTGACAAATATTATTTGAGAAATGGAAAATTTTAGGAAAAAAAGTAAAATATCAGCAAAAAATTACTCAAGTAACTAAGAAAAGAAATTCTTTTAATTATATATAGAAAAAATATAATGTAAATCTAGAATTGTTGGATTGAAAAAATATTTAAGAAGCAAATATATGAAAGTAAATAACTTTGGTTAGGACTTCGCTTTAATTAATTAGATCTCCACCATTAATTCTAAACTATGACATGTGTCTCCAATCTAAGCTAGAACTTGGGAAAAACGGAGAGAATAGAAATGGAGAAGACCCGGATCCAAGATTTTCATTGAGGAAGGTAAAAAATAAATAAATTATAGTAATTTTTTTTAATTATTTAAAAGTGACATAAATCTTATATCATCAACTAAGATAAATATGAGAAATGTCAACATACAAAAAATATATTAATTACTTTTAAACTCATTAATTGATAGATATAGAGACCTATTTATAATAGATCATGCATATTCATTTCTAAAGAAAAGGAAGGTGAAAAAAATAATTGGAATTTTAAAGGTAAAAGATAATTAATATTAAATAATTAAAAATTACACTTTCAAACCCAGTAAATTGAAATTCAAATGCAGAGGCCTATTGGTATATCATCCATAGGGCTATTCATGGTTATGGTTAAAAAATCAAATCGAACCATAATCCGAACCAAATCGATTAAAAAAATTGATATTTGGTTGGGTTTGGTTAGGCTTGATTTTAAATTTTGAAAACCGTTATTATTTGGTTTGGTTTTGGTTTTACTAAAAAAACCGCAAAAATAACCAAACCGAACCGATAAATTAGATATATAAATTTTATAATTATTTATATATTATTCACAAATAAAATATAAATATTTAATTAAATTTTGATTAACTTAAGTCTTTAACTTTACAATTTTCTTAATCCCAACACTTTAGCCCAACTATAACAATCCTAAGTCCAAGTCCATTAAAATTCAACCTGTGGCTGGATTGAATCTTTCGCGATGGAAATGCACTCTTCCCAGTTTTTACCTACCCTACTTCACATAAAATAGTCACACTTTCTCTTAATTGAAACACTTTGTTCGTGTAATGATAACTCTAGTATTGCTTAATTGCTTAATTGAACCGACAATAGCTTTTCAGTGGATTATTCATGTGCTAGATGTTTGTGTCTATCGACGTAAGTCCTCAAAAAAATTACTATTACTTTCAAACTGGATAAACCAGAAAAACTAAACCAAACTGAACCAAGGCGACAATAACCAAACAAACAGTTATTTTTTTTCGTTTGGTTTGGTTTGGTTTTAGAAATTTAAAAATTCGACTAGATTGGTTTGGTTTTCATTTTAATCAATAGCTGATCCAAACCGAAACACGAACGCCCCTAATCATCCACAGTCATTCCTAATGAAAAGGGACGTGACATTTTTTTATGAAATTTTAAAGCTAAAAGATAATTAAAATTAAATAATTAGATAAATTAATTTTCCAATTGAAATTAAAAAATAAAAAAACTGAGCAAACCACATTTTCTTATTGCAAGACCCACTTTTTCTTCTCTATTGCTATCCAACTTTATGAATTTTTAAAATTTAATTATAATTGTTTATGACAAATTCAAAATTTAACATTAACAAAAATTACTATATATATATATATATATGTCACGATCCGAGCCTACACCCTGGACGTGGCCGGCACTCGAAAACCATTGCTGGTCCCCAAGCGAACCCTCATCCTGGCTGACTAAAACCGGAAAACTGATTCAAGCATACAAAGCTTAAAAACTAAAATAAAAGTTCATAAAACTTACATTAAAACTTTAACTCAAATGAAAACTCTGAATAATAAAATATATTCAACTCACCCCAAAATTGGCAACTTAAGTCTTTGAAATATTTAATAAAATAAATAAATAATACAGACTTCTCAACTATACTGACTATCTATGAAGCCTCTAA
>JAJOOR010023067.1:0-13607 GCA_036250505.1 Solanum acaule | reverse complement strand
GTTCATAAGCTCCAAAACACAAAAACTCGCACCAAGACCAAACGAACGACCAGGTGACCGAACTGTCAGTCCCAGCAAGTCATAAATGACTTGGGGTCGCTATAGGAACGCTTTAAACGACACACAGAAGGCAAGACACAGAAATGACCATGAGGGTCATTACAGTTAATGACTTATTAAATGATACACACATTAGGTATATACCACTTTTTTTGAAGTTTATGAGTTACGATGCATGAATTCACAATTATCACAGTTTTCGTGTGTATAACTCTATGAATTTTTAAAATATGTGTGACCGACTTCATTTAAGCTCAAATTTTGTGGGTCTATTGGTAACGATATACTAAATGATAATTATTGTTTTCGAAAGGCATACACTGTTTTTTAAGAATTTATGTTTCAAGATTAGAAATTCAGGATTATCTAGGGTTTTTGTTGCATTGATTAGTCCATGAATTTTTCAAAATATGTGTGACTGACTCTGCTTGAACTTAAATTTTATGGATCCATTGACAAAAACTTATTAAATGACACTCATTATTTTCAAAAGGCAAACGTCACTTATTTTGGAGTTTATGTGTCACGAAATAGAAATTCTAGATTATCTTAATTTTCATGTATATTAGTCAATTAATTTTCTGAAATATGTGTGATCAAATCCATTTGAGCTCAAATTTTGTTGATCTATTTGTGATGACCTATTAAGTAATTCATTGATTTTGAAAGGGTTAAATCACTTTTTTTGGAGTTTATATGTTACAAAATAGAAATTCAAGATTATCAAGGTTTTCCATGTATATTGACCCCATGAATTTTCATAATATATGTGACCGACTTGGTTTGAGGTCAAATTTTGTGTGTCCATTGGCGAAGACCTATTAAATGATACACACATTATTTTTTGTCACACCCCTTTTTTGCGCACAACGGAAGGATTTTTTCCTATTAAAGTGACGGTATTGATTTAGGGATTATTTTTCCGGAGCCGCCACTTGAAATTGAGTTATGGTGTTCCAAGTCACCTTTTTGTTTAATCCCTAATCAAAAGGAAATGACTCTTTGTTTGGTCTGCGAACCAGAAATTCTGGTAAGGAATTCTGTTGACCGAGGGAAAGGTATTAGGCATCCCTCGAGTCCCGTGGTTCTAGCACGGTCGCTTTTATTGACTTATACTTATCTTGATATGTTTTTGGATAATTTGTGTCTATATGCCATGGTTTGCTTATTTTTTAATTGTTGAATTTTTATTAGTCTTAAATCGGATGCATAACTGCATTCTTGATCTTGACATTTGGAGACATAACTGTCTTCCCCTCTCAAGTTCATCACACCTAATAATCTTATCTATAAGTCTTAGGTTAAATTAATGAAAGTTAGTTATATTTTCGGACAAGGTACGTCACCGCATATATCCTTGAGTTTTTTTTATGTCTCAAGAAAGATGTGTAACCACATTCTTAATTGAAACCGACTTTTAAAACGGATCATATATTTTAATATTTTACCTATTACTAGAAAGTTTAAGCATACTATTGTGATTAAACTACCTCTACTATTTTTATTTATAAACGCTATTTGCTTAGTAAAAATCTAAAATTTTAAACAAATATAAGGTTATTTCATATTAAAATTCGATATAGACGCATTTATATTTTTAGTATATTCACAAGTCATGACAAAAAAATATTAAAAAATAAAAGTTGTGTAACTCTTCATTTCTTAATTTTTCTAGGATGAACATTTTAATTTTATATGAAGTTGATTAAACAAACTATTAGAATAAATTTTTTAGGTATTTGATAAATTTTGGTTGGATGCAAGAGATACTTAATTAATAATAGCATATGGTACAAGATGAAAAGCAATGAGATTAAACACACATAAAATTCGAGCAATTTCATAACATTGAAATCAAGTATTATATAATCATGAAAATCAAATTATACAATAAAAATTAAATGGTACCTCTTGCGAAAATTCAATTCACGAAAAGGAAAATCCTAATAAGGAACCACGAACTCAAAACCACAAAAGTGAACCTCGACCTAAGCTTTTATTTGTGAGTGAAAGAAAAATATAAATAAAATGTGAATATGTTAGCTGATTTTTCCTTCTTCTTTTTTCCGTATATGTGTGGTCTTTTTTGGTAGTGTGCCGTATGTAGTATAGTAGTAGTAGTGTGTGTATGTATTTTTTTTTTGGTTTGTGCCTCTGTGTGTATGTAGGTAGTGTGCAGAAATTTTGGTTGTTTTTTTTTTGGTTTTTCTACGTGTGTGTGGTGTTGTTTTTGGAGTAGTCTGTTTTGGTTTGTGGGATTTTTGGGTTGCTGAAATTTTTTTTCTCCTTTGTACGTGCGGCTCTTTTCTGATTGTTGTAATTGGGTGTGTTTGTATGTATATATGTAGGTGTATATAGTGTGCAGATGGGTCAATCTATAGGATACGTGTAGGTGTGTGTGTATTATAGTGGGGGTAGTGGGTATATGTGGGGTTGTGGGAGGATGTGGGTGGAAATGGGTAATGGGGTGAGGGTAGTGGGTATTTTTATAAATTGAATATATACAAAATTATAATAATAAAAATATTAATTGTTTTGAACTAATAAAAAATACTAAATGGCTAATTAAAAAATATAATTAAGAAATACTAGTTTATTTATTAAACTTAAATTAAAAGAAAATATTTTTTTTTTTGTAACTTTTCATTTCTTTTTTAACAATTAAAAATAGAACTTACCTTAAAAAGTGATTCTATTTTTGTTCTTTTCAAATATAACTTAATAAAATAAGATAAAAGTCAAAATATTTAATTTAGATTTATAAAAATATTTAAGCTCTAAAAATAGTGTTAAACTTAAGTTCGGTCAAAAATTACGTGTCTACATTTTCTAAAGGTGTATACCACTTTTTTTAAGTTTATGAGTCACGATGCATGAATTCACATTTATCACAGTTTTTGTGTGTATAAGTCCATGAATTTTCAAAATATGTATGACCGACTTCGTTTAAGCTCAAATTTTGTGGGTCCACTGGTAAAAATATATTAAATGATACTCATTGTTTTTGAAAGGCATACATCATTTTTTAAGAATTTATGTTTCAAGATTAGAAATTCGGGTTTATCTAGGTTTATTGTGTGCATTAATTAGTCCATGAATTTTCCATAATATTTCTAGCTGACTTCGCTTAAGCTTAAACTTTATGGATCCATTAACACAACTTATTAAATGATACTCATTGTTTTCAAAAGGCAAACATTGCTTATTTTGGAGTTTGTGTCACGAAATCGAAATTCTGGATCATCTCAATTTTCGTGTGTATTAGTCAATTAGTTTTCTGAAATATGTGTGAATTGTTTTCAAAAGGCAAACATCGCTTATTTTGGAGTTTGTGTCACGAAATCGAAATTCTGGATTATCTCAATTTCCGTGTGTATTAGTCAATTAATTTTCTGAAATATGTGTGATCGAGTCCATTTGAGCTCAAATTTTGTTAAACCATTTGTAACAATCTATTAAGTAATTCATTGATTTTGAAAGGCTTACATCACTTTTTTTTTCTTGGAATTTATGTGTAACGAAATAGGAATTCGGGATTATCATGGTTTTTCGTGTATATTAAGTCCATGAATTTTCATAATATATGTGAGTTGTGACCGACTTTGTTTGCGGTCAAATTTTGTGTGTCCATTGACAATGACCTATTAAATCAGACACATTGTTTTCAAATAGCGGACCACTCTTTTTTGGAGTTTTTGTGCCACGAAATAACAGTTTAGGATTATCTCAAGTTTTCATGTGTATTAGTCCATGAATTTTCAGGAATATATCTGACAGACTTTGTGTGAGCTCAATCCATCACAAACATTTTGGCAAGCAATACCTATTATTTATTCATAACTGACATCTCTTAGTTTACCATTTTAGGGTCCAGAAATGTGTATTCATGATTATCGAAGCTTTCCGTGTGTATTAGCCCATGAATATTTTGAAAAACGATCGACAGGCATGAGCAATACGCAGAATACTGAAACTAGATTTGGTCCATCACAAATAACATTGAAAACTTAGTCTCATAAAACTTGTATTGCTAAATTGACAAAAAAACATAAAAATGTGAACAAAATGAGCAGTTGAAGTTGAACTATAAAGAGATCTGTACATCTAGTAAAATCACTTCAAGCTGCTCCAAGAATGCCCTCAACAAATTGAGTTGAGGCTCAAGACATGCAACTGAGACAAAAAAAGCAAGGAGGATCACTAGAGTTCTCCTCAGGGGTAATGCCCTCCAAGCATACGGCGTGAAAAGAGTGCCCACACGACAAAATAGCAACACTTGGGAGAACGGAAGGCTCAACATCGTCATTATATTCATCCGCGTATGCATATGCATATGCATCTGCATATTCATCAGGCATGTCACACAGATCATTTTCGCATATTGGGCAAGTGACTCCCGATGAATGAAAATTTTCATCCAAACCTGCAATTTACAAATTATTGGTCAGCAATTGCACTAAAGCAGAGAACAGAAACTTGCACCTATAAACATGCTGCAATGCATATGCTGGTGACACTGCCTTTTGCCGTTAAATGTTATCCTTAGACGAGTACAGCACAAGGATCATGTCATTGAAATCGTTGTGCTTGGTGTGCACATCAACATGCCACATCATCTATAGTATGATGGAATTTAGGATATCTAACAATGAGTAGCTTTTTTGGTTCCTAAATATCTCTTTACAAACTGTATAGCATTTACAAGATGAGGAGAGAAAATCTTGGACATACCTTCCCAAGCAATATGATGGATGGGCTCTTCATATCCTAAGTATGTCTCACTGAAGGCTCCTCCGTACTTGTGGATGATTTAGACTGCCTGATGAAGGTCGGAAGCCTTGTCTTTCCTGCCAAAGTGCAGGGAGGAACCGGAGGTGGAGCTGAAATCTTCTTGATTTGCTGGACTTGAACTGCATGACCAGTCAGTAGCAATCAATGTTAGAATTCTCATGAAGCAATAGTTGCAACAAAAGTATATGGCTTCTCTAAAATGAGGGAAAGACATATTATTCACGCTGATCGTAAAAGGTAATTATATAAACCCTTAGTACATTAAGTATATCTGAGTATGTTGCCTAGCACCAGATATGAACATTGACTAGCAATTAATGTTAGAAATCTGAAAGGAAAGGAAATTTTCTCTTTACCTTTTTCCTTTTTGGTCCTAATTTTTCTGGAAGAGCTAATTGTGTGAGAGGAAAATGAACTTTTATTCCTCGTCTCAGCGCGGATCCTCAACTTACGTATACTTTCAGTTTCTTTTCCACTCAAAAGTTTTGTGTTTAAAGCATGTGATGAATTCTTCTTAACAATCTGGGCATCCTTCTTGCTAGATAAAACAGGATATCTCCCAACAGATGACACTGGAGTCAAAAGTGGGCCTTCTAACTGCTTTTCCACAACTTCACTACGGATAGAGCCATCCGTTTTACATTCCCAACATAAAGGACTGCCAACCATGTTTGATAGTCAGATGATCTTGAAAGTGCTTCGTTCAACAAAGCAGCTAACGTAAGCTGCAAATCACCTAAGCAACACCAGCCGGCCGAGTAGTGTATGGGAAAGATGAATCCACAGCAGACTTGTTTCTTGCTACTGCAGCAACCACAACAACCGGTCACATCTTGCTGACATATAAAACCATATGATAGCATCTACAACACATGCATATTATTCACTGCTAGATAAATTCGATTGCTCAAAATTGTCCATAAAAGATAGCAAGTTTTTCCCTCTATTAATACAGTTACCAATCATTAAATCTAAAACTACCACAACTAAACAAAAGGGTCAGCATTACAGCATGTACAAATTTGTATAGGACCTATTTCTATATTAAGTATATCCAACCAAAAAATTACACACACTCGTGTGCTAATAGATGCATGACATATGTTTGTAAATAGGTTTTTAGCACTAAACAATAGTTAACTATCATACATTTTCCCCTCGCTGAATCACATAACTATAGTAAGTGTATATGATGAGTATTTACCCTTCCTTTTCCTAGTTTATTACATCTAAAACTGACAGAAATAACCGAAAGGATCACTATAAAAACCTACGAGAATTGAACTTAACTATATCCACCAATTAATCCTATTCTCAGTTTATTAAACTTAATCCTTTCCACAAATAACCAACAGGTTGACAAACAAAAAACATTCTCCGTATCTTAACTTTATAATATATGATCAAATTCACATAAAATTGATTACAACTATGAATAAAACTACATAAGAACCTATAAGTATTTCATCAGAGCCAAGTATCCAAAAAATACCACAAAACATCAAAAGCTCAAATACCCCTAAGACAATACTAGACGACGACAACAACAGCATGCCTATTGTAATTACACAAGTGGGGTCTGTGGAGGGTAGTGCATACACAGACCTTACCCCTACCTAGGGAGGTTGTTTCCAATAAACCCTTGACTCAACAAAAAACATGATGAAGCAGCTTGGGAAAAGAAGAAATACCATAAGTGAAGATGCCTCCACAAAAAAAAATACTAAAGATAGCATGACAAAGCATTCTGAAGTCAATACTAGACAAAATTCCCCAAAAAAGAAAACCCCATATACAGAATAACACCAAAAATCAACAGCATAATCAGTTCTAGAGTCTAGTAGAAAAAAAATTTCACAGAACACAATACTTGACAAATTCCCACAAAAAAAAAAAAAAAAACCATAATACAAAGCATGATCATTTAAAAAAATCACTAAACATCACATCACAATAATCAACAAATTACCATAAAAAAGAAACCCCATAACAGAAGCATACCAAGATATTCAAAGTAGAATCTTTTTCTTCATAAAGAACCATATGATCACCACAAAAAATCAAAAAATCAAATACCCAGAACTCAAAACTCAACAAACACCCATAAAAACTAAACCCCACAACAGAATTATACCAAAATCAACAGAAAAATCAGTTCTTGATTATCTAAAAAAATTCAAAAATAGAAAAAAAGAATGCACCTTTTTGCAAACTGTTAAAAGGGAGTGAAGACAGTAACTACAAGAGACCCTAATATGAGATTAAATATGAAAATCTTGAAGAGGCGGTAGATTGAAAAGAACAAAAATAGAAGAGTCCAAATCATTCAAGGAAAGAAACTAAATGTTTATATTTGGGGGAAAACAATGATAAATTTTCTTTTTAAAGGTTTTGGTTGTGGGCTCCACTTTGCCCATTTTTTGGGGGGTATTTACGTAAAAAAAAGTTTTTATAAATATTTGATCCTATTAATATTATCAATTAATATAATTCTTTAAAAGTATAAATATATATGAGATAATATAGTAAAATATGATTCTGTTGTGTTTTGTTTTTTGTTAAAATTTAAATCTACTTGAAGTTCATGTATTACTTTTTTTTATTGCATTCAAAAGTTATGGTGTTGTCACGACCGTAAATCTTTTTTAGTGCATGTTGAATTGTTTATCTTGTACTCACGTATAATGTTTTACGTATTTAATTTGTCATTGTTGATTTTGTGACACATTTTAAATGAGAAGTCATTTTTGGATATGGTTTCAAGAAATTTCCTATTTTGGTTATATAGTTTATTTTGTCTTCGCCATACATTGAATGTTTTTAATAAAGATACAATGAATAATATCTGATTATTAAGAAACAATAAACTTATGTATAATGAATTTATTTTTACAATGAACTATTTAACAAAATAATATATTACAATAAATCATACATACATTGTACATTATGTATAATGAATTTATTTACAATGATTATGATGTATTCATTATACTTTATGTATAATAAATTTATTTTTTAAGTGAATTCTATATATACGATACATAAATTCATAAGATACAATGATTTTGATGTAATCAAAATTAACCTTCATTGAATCACAAAAGACTCTTTAAATTAACAAATATTAATTTATCAATTAAATAATATTTCATGTTCCACATATATTAATTTAGTGATGGTATAACTGAAATATAACACATGTGGTCGTTAGTTATTTTTGTTGTTCTATGAGATCACGTGTTATTACTAATTATTAATGTGAAATTATATTATATTGACGTTATTTAGTCAATAATTGTCTAATTACTCGTAATTTTGTAAAATAAAATGATCATAGTAAAATTCATCAATCCTTAACCAAAGTCTCAAGTTCTAATCTCAAATTAGAAGTAAAATCGACTCGGTAGTTGCTACTTTACCCTCGAAATACTACTTCTTGGTGCAAATTCAAATTAGATAAATCCAACACCTAAACAAAAAAAGAAACATCAACCACCACAGAGTACAATGGAATAGAGAAACTCTTGGTAGGAAGCGCTTCCCCTTAACTAGGCTCTACACATCGTGTATCTGCACAATGCGGATCAATAAATTTCTAACACAGAATGCATTAAAAAGAAAAAAAAGAAGATCAAGACAATCATGAGCTATCATCAAACGTTTGATCAAGAAACTAATAAAAGAAGGATGAATATTCACAGAATTTTACAAGTCTGTAAGAAAAAAGGCATTATATACACAGGAAGAAGAAGTCTGATTGATTTTCACCATCAGCTGTACAAGAGGAAATCAAGCAAAGAATCTCTCTAAATAAAAAGAGATAATTAAAAAACTATATAAATCATTCTGTACAATTTTGATTTCTTCCCTCATTTCTTTCATTTCCATTCATGAGATCAGGAAGGAGGTGGTGAATGAATGGTGGTATCAGGTAACATGGCTACTGTCACGACGAAGTATTCACAGCCAACAGGAAGACCATACGGGTTCGTAGTTGATCCTGAATTCAAGGACAAACGACTGGTTCCTGTGTCAGAAGTCAGTATATCTAAACGATCTCTATCATGGTCAGCTCGAACTGATGTTGAGGGTGTCGACCTCACAGTCTGTCGTTCAATATGCACAACCAACCCTACAATATAGCTTGGACGATTTGGAAGATGGTCAGTAAACAGAGCAACAGATTCTGCAGAGAGGTAGTAATGAGGGCAGTTTCGATTGATAGCTTCATAGTTTCCAGTGGAGTTGAGAACAAATGCTGCAATCTCATGGACTTCTAAACGCCCAAACGATATCTTCTCTTTGTTTGCCTGATGAACAATTAGGTAAGTATAAGTAGCACAAACAAGAAATTTCAATGAATCAATTTTTTCTGTCACTTTAGGTCACGCCCAAAACAGTGATGTTACTAATGCCCAAAGAGGGAAGACTTACCAAAACAATAAACAATCCAAAGGGAGAACATCAACAGAAAGTTTGAAGAAGAAAGATAATTTATAATTGTTAAAATAAAAAAGAGATCCATAGCATTTCCAAAACATTTGCTTTAACTTAACGTAATTCAGGTGTAAATGTAACTGCAAATCTCAAACATAGACAAACCAAAGTGGAAACAAATCGCTTTAGCAAGGGCACATGTATATAAACAGAATACAAGAAGCTATATCGTTTACCTGCTTCTCGTGTTGATGCTTTTTGTAGAGGGTGTTAACCAAATCTTTCTTTTCTTCCAACTCCTTTGATACCTGCTTATTCGCAGCATCAAATTTGGAACATTTATCAGCCAGCTCTGCTCGATGCCTTGATAATGTACCAACTTTATCAGCAAGTACCCGGATGCATTCCCGAAATTCAGCTGAGCCATCCTCTTTTTCATTTATTGAACTAAAAACAAATCAATTTAACTTCATCAGCCAGTGTTAGTGAAAAGAACGCATAATATAACCATTGATTTTTATTCCAATCCACCAGCAAACCGACAGACTGTTCACTTCACCAATAAATGATTATCATTGTCCTAATACTGTATCTTTTACTAATCCAAGAGATAAATGAACTTGAAGAAACTAACATGTCATAACATCAGCAAGTGTTCCCTAGTTATGTTTAGTTCTCTCTTTTAGGGACTGTTCCCTATAGATGTTCCCTCATTTTAGGGGGGGGGGGGAAGATAATTGTTCTATTTATTCACAACCTCTCTATCTCTAAGAGGTAAGGGGTAAGGTCTACATACACTACCCTACCCAGACCCCACATGTGGGTTTACACTGGGTATGTGTTGCTGTTGTATTCACATTCTAGCTCCACTTGTTCTGTTCTTGGCAAATACAAGCACGTCAGTTCTCTAACTCTCACCATCATATTAGAGCAAGATTTTTGAAATTAGTAGTTCTCAAAAATGGCAAAAAATTGAGTACTCCGTATCGTTTTATCTTTTTGTATAACATACGGATAAAATCCATATTTTTAATAGAACATATTCAAGAAACTGTTTGGACAATATTTGGTTACAAAAAACAACAACCCCGGTGTAATCCCACAAGTGGAGTTTGGGAGGGCAGACCTTACCCCTACCTCATGGAGGTAAAGAGGTTGTTTCCAATAGATCCTCAGCTCAAATAAAGAAAAAGAGAGCATTTCAAAGCATTTTGAAAAAAGAAAGCAAAGAAGTGAAGAAGTCATGACATATACTAAAGAAAGCATTACAATGCATTTGGAAAGAAAGGAACAGTAACATCAGCTAAAGAAACAACAAGTAGCAACAAAAATAGAAGAACAATAAACTACATGAATAACACTAGCACTACTAGTATGAAAAAAGAAGCAGATACGGTGCTCAATATTTGGTTGAAGTTGAAAAAATAGTATTTAAAATTGAAGTTGAAAACAAATATTTGGAAGCTGAAATTGCATTGGAACATGAATTTCACTTGGAAATTGAGGAAGCAACAGGAAAATTTTGACAGAGCATAAAAAAAGTAAACTAGATTTTTGGTGCTTCATGTGCAAGTGTTGAGGTGAAGATGTAATCACCTCCTCCTACATTGTCCTGCACCCATCTGTGGTGTGAGACTTTAAGATGGTTCAGGATGCAATAGGTAATGTCAGGCACAGCGGAGGAGGCACTCTCCAGTTGAAAATTTAGGAGGAAATGAAGTTGAAGAGCACAGGATGTTACCTCACCAGCACTCATTTTGATGCGGTGAAAGGAAAGAAATAGGAGCCTTTGAGGGAATAGAGAATGACTATACTTTTGAGGAACAACCTTCTCATTCCTAGTTTCTTTTTTTGTACATTCATGAGGTTCTATAGTTTTATAGAAGATTGGATGTCGTTCTTACAAAATTATATTATGTTATAGATTCATTATGGGATTCTTCTCATTTCCCCAGACTTCACTGGGGGAATACATTTGTTTGTTTGAGGGATTTTTCTCAGTACTAATAAAATTATTTACCTTACCAAAGAGATATGTTTGCAACAAAGTACCTCAGCCACTTTGCACCAGCATATTATAAGATTACAGAGTTGATAGGATTAATATAATTAGTGTACTAAACACATACTCCATGAGGGAAATATAAGAAAACTTTAGCGAGTAAAGTTTACAATGATTTACTGCATTAGTCCCGGAACTCAATTGATGAATTGGGTTTTTTAACCTTCATCTATGTACTTGTTTATCATTTTTGGTTGGACAAGGAGAGTTGAATCAATTATTCAGATAATGAATTAGCAGAGAACAATTGATTAATTAACTAAAATGGGGTTATTCTGTGAACTCTGCACTTGAGCCATGTTCACACCTATTGTTATTTTCCAATGGATCTTGCATCTAAAACATGTATCAACATCAACAATTAGAAGGTATTTACAAATAAGTAAGTTCCTGTCATGCATCACAAAATGTCGCGTCAAGTAGGGTGAAGATATTATGGCAAGAGCTTACTTGGATAAAGATTGAGATAATGCACGCATGGACTCGGCCAAACTAGCCACACCACCGGACAAAACACATACTCTCAATCTTTCAAAGAGGCCACGCATTTTGACTGCAGAAGCACGCAATGCGCTATACTCAGAGGCTCTTCTATCAGCTGCACACAGATGTGTTTGAGCTTCCTCTCTTGCTTCATGAAGGCAATTTTCTAAATGAGCACAGTTCATCTGCAAATCAACAATGGAAAAAGATTAAGAAAAAGTCATTAAATAAATTAGTATATCATGAGATAACAATTGCAGTGATACAGCTGATCATACCAGACAAGTTAATCTTCTATGTGTCTATATATATAAGGTTGGGAATGGAAATGGTGATGTGGCGCCTTATATCAGAATCTCTATTTATCTTTTTTTCCACAAATTTTTGAATTTCTTTCTTTATTTATGTTTAAAAATATGCACAAAATTAGGTCATTTTTACTTGTCTCTTTCCTCATTATTACTATATATTTTTTTATATTTTTTTCAAGAATACCTCCTATTGGCTTCTTTTCTTCCGGTTTTTTTCCTTCGTAACTTCCACCATTTCATGCTCATTGTTACTATTATTTATTTCTTTCACATGTTTCATAGAGTTTCAAACTTTCCCAAGTTTTTAAGAGTTTTATGTGCAGACTGCACAAGTACATAATGCTTCTCCCGTTCTCAATAATTCTCTTTCTTTCTAGGTTGGCCTTTAAGGCATCTCCTCATTCCTCAAGAGCCATCTAGCTTTTCTTATTTTGTTCGACAGTTATCAGAAGCAAATAAGAAAGGCAACCTCCAAACACAGTAAAAAACGAACACAGTAGTGGCAGAAACTTGCTCTCCAACTATGTTCAATTCTCCACTCCTTCATGGAGAGAGCTTCCAATTTTATGTTAATTCAACCATTCATAGAGAGGCCCTGCAGTCAACTTACTTCAATAAGCACCAACAAATAAAGGTTATGAGTTGGCCTACCACATATTGAGACAAACCCACAAATCATACAGACATCCATTTAGCATCCACATGTGTAAATGTTTCCCCCGGAGCACCAATTTAGATAGATAACCTAATTCCTTGGCACTAATTATGTAAATACATCCGTAAATTATCCATAACCATGAGGTCTCGTTCAAATCCTAACGGGCGCAACATTAAGTGATTTCTTCATATTTGTCCAAGCTTTGGGAGGTAGAAGGGCATCTATTCTTACACAAGAAGACACGTCAGTTACTTTGATCCTCCTACCAACTGCTCTTAGAGAAAGTTATAACCCAAAAAATACAAATTATACGGAAGACAAACTATGGAGGCTATAACTCTGTATGACTCAACATGAAGATTATACTTTCAGGAATATTGTAATTCTCCAGAGATTATGATAATTCCAAGCAGTTACCAGAAATTTAAAAGTTCGGGAAACTAAAGAAAACCTGAGATTCATCAAGAAGCTTCCCTCTGATCTCCAACTCCCTCACCTGCTTGGCTATCTCCTCTGTTAAGGATTTCACCTTGCTTTCACTTTCATCCAGTAGCTTTGATTTATCAGCCAGGATACCTTGCAACTCAAGGAGAAGATCCTCTCTAGCTTTAGCATCCAAACCTTGTTCAGCAGTTACTTCAGAAGGTATGTCAGTCTGAGCCTGGGATATGCTCACAGCCATGGAACTTGTCGCAAGTGCCATATCTCCACCAACCAATGTGGTATCTTTCTTGTCTTTCGCGGGAAGGTTTTCATGCTCTTCATCACGGTGTGGATCTAGCATAGATGAATCCAACTGAGG
>JAJOOR010023066.1:0-15427 GCA_036250505.1 Solanum acaule | reverse complement strand
GGGAGTGTTAGAATATGAATAGGTTTATACAATCCTATTAGAATAGGAATAGGTTTATACAATCCTATAAGAATAAGAATAGGTTTATACAATCCTATTAGAATAGGAATAGGAATAGAAATAGAAATAGGAATACTAAATAGTATCCTACTTAGTAAAGGATTGTATTCTAGGGTCTATAAATAGGGTCTCAATGTAATAATGTAAACACAACAATTCAATAATATTCTTTTCCTATATTTCTCACACTTGCATTTCTGCCAGAGGCTGTTTCCAAGGCTTGAACCCGTGACCTCCTGGTCACATGGCAGCAACTTTACCAATTACTCCAAGTCTCCCCTTTCTTTGAAGGACTAAACAGCCTTTCAAAAATTAGTTGCTTCACATGGACAGCACTCCATAGGAAATGCCCGACACTAGACAATCTCAGAAAGAGAAGTTATCATCCTTGACGAACAGATGCTTCTTTTGCAAGCGGAATAATGAATCTGTCAACCACCTCTTTCTGCATTGCTCAGTAACAGCTGACATTTGGCATCTATTTTCTCTGTGCTTGGCCTCTAATGGGTCATGCCCTATTCCATCAAAGACAACTATGAAAGTTGGATACTCTGGAGAGTTGATGAAACCATCAAAAGGATCTGGAGAATGATCCCAGCAGCAATTTTTTCGTGAATTTCTAAGGAAAGGAATAGCGGATGCTTTGATGGAATTTGAACTCCTACAAGTACTCTAAATGCTAGATATCTAGTTAGTATGTTTAGTAGGCATTTTAACTCCCCTGTAAACAGTGTTGACAAATTTTTGGATTTTATTAGCTCCTTGACCCTGAGTCCTGACTTAGCAGTGGTCTTGGGGTTATATTTAGACTCTTTTTTTTACAGGTTTTTGCTTAGTTTTTAGCTTCATATAGTTATTCCCTGAACCTAACAGTTAGATGCTTTGTAACTCTGCATCCTCTTGATGCCTCTTCAGTCGTTAATACAATTTATTTACTTCACCAAAAGAATAGATTAGTGCTTTGGTGATTTTGAGTACTAAAGACATATACTCCCACCATCTCAAATTATCTTTTACTTTTTAGTATGTCCCAAGAAGAATGACACTTTTTCTATACTTAGAATATTAACTTTGAACTTCTAACTTTACCCTTAAGTGAGACCATTTATAGCCAGAAATATCTATGGCTTGTTTTAAACCACAAGTTTCAAAATCATTTCTTTCTTAAACTCCGTGTGAAATAAAAAGATCACATAAATTGGACAAGAGGGAGTAATATTGTAGAAGTGTTGGTTGGGGCAAGCGACATGGAGAGATTTAGAGAGTGTTGTAATGTACAATTACATAGAGAAGTCAGTTGTCCACCCTCATAATACAAAATGTTTTCTCAGATATCAAACACGAAAAGTAACTTCTTCAGTCAAAAATTTATGTCATACCAAACTCGCCTAAGCACCATTTTCCAATTTCAATGTCAAAGCAAAACCAAAATCTCTAGATATATATGCGTGCATAATTCGTAATTTCCAATCAGCTTTAAATTATATAGAGTGCAATAGGCATTACCTTAAAGAAGCTAAGATCAAGAGAACCCTTTTTGCTAAAGTCTTTAATAGCAACCAAAGCTTCTTCTATAGAATCTGCTTTCACTAACGCCACTACTTTACACCGTATCGCATCCTCATCTCCAGGCGCAGCCGCAAGAACTTCAAATAAAAATCATCAAATGCTTTACACTGGAATATTACAGATAGATGAAATTATAGCTTAAAAGGAACTTACTCTGATCGGAAACTTTGACGGCTTGCTCATACTCGGATCGTTGGATGTGGCGATTAAGCGAAGTGAAGAGATCTTCAATTGATATAACAGGGGCTGCTGCTGCTGCAGATGCCTTTGCTTTCTCTTTGGGCTTAGGAGCCATTTCTGAAGCAATTTCCCAGATCTTCTCCTTGGTTATTCAGGAATCAGGATGACCAAAATTAAAAGGAAGAATTATTTTACCAATCCCTAAAAAAACAAAAAAAAAGCCATCTACTAATTACTATACCACTAAAATATTTAACAGAAAATATAAATTATTTTATTATTTAGAAATTTTGATTAAGTATACATTATTTCATATTTATTTTCAGCACAAGGTATTAATCAACCGTATAAATAGAAAATATGAATTATTTTGATTAAGTATACATTATTTTATTCATTTTTTTTTTTAGAATGGTACTTTATTTCTATATATTCATAGGTGTTAGTCCCCATCACAAAAGTTGTTTCTTTACAAAATTCTAATATTCTAATTACAGCCAGTCAATTGCATTAAAAATACTCTGTGTTGTCTATAATTACTTGTATATTCCAAAAATAGTCAAGGCCTAAGCAGTCTGTCTTGATCTTCTGTATGTGGCTCTTTTTGCCTTCAAAACATCTTTGATTTCTCTCTTTCCATAAGGTCCACCAGATATATGTGGGAACCATCTTCCATCTCTCCTCCTTTCTTTTTGCATTACCATCATTGTTCCAACTTCTTAGCACTTTTTTGATTCTCCAGGTTTCACCCACCTGATCTTCCTCTTGTGTATGAACAGTTGTCATAGTTGGTCTGTCCATTTACAATGCAAAAAGAGATGGTTGACTGTCTTTATTTGTTCTTCACATAGATAGCATCTAGAGCATAGATTGTGTTTCCTCTTGTTAACGTTTTCATGAGTGAGGACTATTTTCTTTGTTAGATCTTTGTAAGCAGACCTGACAGTGAAAATACATTTGATATCCACCTTCCACACCAAGTTGTCATTTTCTTATGTAAGGTTGAGATTTGAGGGACTGTATTCCGAAAATCTGCTACAAAGGTCACCTCCCAATCATTTAAATTCCTTCTTAGGTGAAAATTCTAACCCTGTCTTGTCCATTGTTCAGCCACAATAGCATCCTCGACCTGGTATAAGTTGTAAAGTTTAGGGAAAATTTGCTTCAAAGGCCAATACCCACACCATATATCCTTTTAGAAAGCCACCTTCTCTCCATTCCAACCTTGTAACTCGTTCTTGTTGAAACTAGTTGTCATAACTTCCTGATTGATCTCCATACACTACAATTATAGGGAGTTGTCACCTCCTATGTCATCCATCTATCCTGCATGCGATACTTTGAACTGATCACTTCTTTCCATAGAGCTTCTTCTGGAGATGCAAACTTTTATAACCACTTCATCATCAGAATTTTGTTATGTCTATCTAGCTCCCTGATGTTTAAGCCCCCTCATTTTTTGCTTTCCAGTAGCTCCTTCCATTTCAATGATATTTCTTCTTGTCTTCACTTCCTTTCCATATGAAGTTCCTCCTAACAATATCCAGTTTGTTAGTAACACTAGTTGGGTAGGAAAGAGTGACATCATATATGAATGAGTAGAGTCTACTACACTGCTTATCAAAGTGAGTCTGCCACCAGAGGATAGGTATTGACTTTTTCAGTTTGCTAATCTTTTTTCACTTATTTCTATTACACCACTCCATATGTTCTTGGACTTGCCCTTGGTTCCTAAGGGAATTCCCAGGTACGTGGTTGGGAGTTCACCCACTTTCCCCCTAACTTTTCTACTAGATCTTCAATGTTTGGCACTGTATTAGCTGGGTATATGAAACTTTTACCCCAGTTTATGTGCAAATCAGAAACTGCAAAGATGTTGAAAATAACTCTGAGAATTAGCATTTGTTCCTATATGGCACCACAAAACCCTCTAAACCATCCTCTGATTTTTGTTGTTTGCATTAGGTTGCTTAGTCCCTCCATAGAGATGATGAAAAGGAAAGGGGATAGTGGATCTCCTTGCCTTAAACTCCTACATGAGGAGAAAAAGCCACATGGACTTCTGTTTATCAAATTTGAGAACTTTACTGTGTTGATATGAGCCACTTTGAACCAAAATCCATCATGTGTAGCATATTCATTAAGAAGTCCCAATTTAGGTGATCATATGCTTTCTGGATGTCCACTTTACATAGAATCCTTGCTTTTTTGTCTTTTTATCTTGAGTCTACACACTCATTTTCCACCAGCACTGCATCTGTGATCTGTCTGTTCTTGATGAAAGCCATTTGTTGCCTGTCTACAAGTTTTTGCATCACTTTTTTCAACCTTTCTACTAGGACCTTCACAATGATTTTATATACCCCCCCCCCCCCACACAAGAATTATGAGTCTAAAATCATTAAGCTCCATTGCTCCTACCTTTTTTGGAATTAATGTTATAAAGGTAACATTTATGCTTTTCACAAAAGTCCCTTCCTGTGAAAAGCCTTAATTTTTGCCACTACCTCATTACTTTTGACGTTCCAGAAGTGGCTGAAGAAAGCCATTGTGAAGTCATCCAGTCTTGGTGCTTTGTCCCCATCATAGGATCTTATGGCATCTATGATTTCCTGTTCTTCAAAGGGGGTTGTCAGCATATTGTTGTCTTCTTCATCGATCACAAAACAATCTCTCATATTCAAGTCAACCCTCTAATCTTTAGTTTCTGAGTACAAATTTTCATAATACTCAATTATCACTTTTTTCACCTCTTCTAGTTCAGTCACCAACACCTCATTGATTTTTAGCTTATCAATTGTGTTAACTCTCCTCTGTGCATTAGTTATTTTATGGAAAAAAATCTGTGTTTCTATCCCCTTCTTTGAGCCAAGGTGCCCTAGATCTTTACTCCAGGTTGTTTCCTCGTGGTTTGTTATCTCTTCAAACTCTGAATTGAGTGCCACTTTAGAAACTATCTTGCATTCCTTCAAATTTCTTTGTTCTTGTATGATTTCAAGGTCAGTGAACTGTTTCAAGACTTTTTGTTTTTATTGTTTCAGATTACCATTGATTGTTCTATTCCATTTTTTGTGCTTGTCTTTCAAGGCCCTCAATTTTGATTCCAGGATGAAATCAGGTTTGCCACGGAAGTTGAAAGATTCCCACCAGCTCCGTATTTTGTCATAGAAACCCTCTGTATTTTAACCACCAATTTTTAAATTTGAAATATGACTTGGTCACCTTCCATTTTCCGCATTGTAGAAGTATTGGAGCATGGTTTGATACTATCCTCTACATCATTGATTGTTTGATGTTTCTGAAGGTTGAATCCCAATCCTCTGAGAATAGGAATTTGTCAAGTCTGGCAGTTGTAGTGTGTGTCTCTCCTCCTCCAAGTGTAATTTCCTCTATCTAATTGTAGATCCATCAATTCTATATCCTCAATAAACTTTGAAAATTGTGTCATTGATGTGTTGATTCTATTACAATTGACTTTTTCAAATGGGTATCTATGTTAAAATCCCCACATAATACCCAAGGACATTGATTAAACCCCTAGTTGCCCCCAATTCCCACTATGTTTCCTCTCTTTCTATAGTGTCATTTGGCGTATACACGCTTGCAATGTGCCAGTTAAGATCATAATTCAATCCTGATAAACTGCAAGACACTGAGTATTTTCCCACACTGCTAACCACCCCTTCCCAACATTTTTTGCCCCACATTATGACAATCCCTCCCCTTGTCCCACTTGCCTCCATTTGCACTTGATCAGCCCATCTGCTACCCCATATTTCTTTGACATAGTTTGCAATTTCCCCTTCAAGATTTGTCTCTTGGAGACATACTACATCAGCTTTCTAGATCTTCAACAAATTTTTAATCATACTTCTTTTTCTCTTGCAGTTTAGCCCCCTTACGTTCCAGGATATTATGTTCACCTTCAATATCCATGGCCAGATACCCCCCCTCTAATCCTAGAACCATTACTCATGATTTTTGTGTCCAGTTGTAAACTTTTCAATTCTTGTAAATCTCTTCTTTTGTCGTTACCCAATTCACGTTGTTTTCCCCTATCTCCTTTTTTATTTCTCTTTATCTTCGTCAGCATCTCCTTTTCTTTTCGTTCACATCCCTTAAAATTAACTCCAAACTCCACACAGAGTCTGACTATATTTTATGTATCCATTCAAATATTGTTGAATCAGATTGCTCTGGATTTGTGATGGTACTACATCTTTGTTGTTAGGTTATGATTATCTTCTATTTGTTGTTCCGAGGTCACCATATCTTTATGTCACAACCCAAACCTACACCTTGAACGTGGCCGTCACTTGAGAACCATTCTTGGTCCCCATATCGGTGCTCAATACTACTCTCAATAATATATACTCATATTCTAATGTATTAAAACACACTCTTTCTCTGGTTTGAGATAATTTCTCAAACTATCCTCTTCAAAGAGGTAACTACTCTAAAATGTCTTTGAACTCATAAACTCTTTTTAGAAATCGAAGTTTTTTTTTTCAATGTAAAAAATGATACATTTGAGAACACTTAGTTCCCTTAAACTTTACTAAAAAATGTCTCTTTAAATTTTCCTCAAAAACTCAGTTTAAAACACAAAATTTGGCTTTAAAGGATTCTCAAGATTTATAACTCGACATAGAGTTCATGTTGAAATATAGACATGAACAAAGCAACTCAAGGATCTCAATTACAATATAGGAACTCAATACTCATAACTCAACGATACTACTCATTTCAAGATTACTCAATTCACAGGGTTCATGCTAGAGTATAGACATGAACGAATTGACTCAAGGACCTCAATGCAATACTTAGCTCCCTCATATTCTTTTTCAATCACGAATACAACCCATCTCGTTCTTATATTTATTTTCTCAAGACTTAGTTCAAATCTATAGTTAATTGCGAAAGACTTGTCAAAATGACTAAAAAATGACCTCTTGAACTTTCCTCTTAACTTTTCTTTAATTTGAAATGGAATTTAAGACATGTGATTAGGACATGAAGGATCTCTCAAAGATTAATGAAGACTTTAAGAGTTAATCAAGAAGAGAACGTAGACATGATTTGAAAAAATGCATACAGGACGAAAGACAGAGAGAAAAAGGGCATGACGACCCTAGCGGATTGCATGGCGCAGGGTGCTCTGCCTCAAAGTACCGAGGACCATTTGGGACGCACTGCAGGCGCAGGGCGCTAGCCCTTCTGGCGCCTTGGTGGCGCATTGCCCCACCCCGAACCCTGAAATCCGATGAATTTTCTTGCTAATTTCGGGTCCTAACTCATCTAGAATCAATTGGTTACTTCCAAACTCTCTTTGATCCACAAACTCGACACGAATTCATTGAAATTCCACCCAAATTCTATCAGGAAACACCACTCATTCTCAAGACCCTCACCTCAAGAACTTGAAACCTCCATTGTTAAAGAATGAAGCTAAAACTCAAGAACTACTCAAGACTAAAATACCCTTTTCTCAAACGGATGAAATGTCTTAACTAGAGAGGCTTCACTCAAACGAGCACAACATTTTACTCGGAGATCAAAATTTAGCAAACTTGGTGGTGTTGGAAAGAGGACTCAAAGACCTTCAATTTGGTAGGTCATCGCCACCTAACTCTTTATTTTCTGAAAAGTATGGTCGTTTGAATTTGACCCAAAAAAATCTCATAGTGAAACTTAATTGGAAAGAAAGTTTCCAACTCAACTTTATGCTAGGGGATTCTTGTGACCTTAACATCTAAGAAAATTTAGAATCACTTGGTACAATATTATTCAAAATGAAGAATGGCTCGAGTCTTAAATTAGAAGCTTTCGAAATGTTACACTTTCTTCTCCCCCTTCTCCTTCTTTTTCTTTCAAAATCTCCATTGAGTTCCTTATCCGTTGTGTCTCCTGTAAAATCTCCTTCCATTGTACTAATTTTGCTTGGGCTGATTGTTCCATAGAGATTGCCACAATTTTGATATTAATTATGCTGAAATCTTGGCATGTCTCTGCTAATTTAATTTGTTCCCATGTTATTGGGTCTTTGAATGGGCCCAATACCTCATTCTGGCCTAAACCCCTTTTATCTTTCCTTTTACCTGTTGATTCTTTTGAAATTGGTACCACTTTTGCTTTTTCCCCTTCACTTGAAGTGCCCATGTGCCCTTCCACAAATTTCACCGATAATTATTTTAATAACCCTTGACCAGACTGTTTTTGGTTAATATCCATTGGATATTTTCCCCTTTCCTCTCTCTTCTTCTCTGACATTCTCACTATCATCGGTATTTCAAATCACACTGAAATTGTGAATGTGAATTCATCGTTGGTCACCTCTACTTTCTTGGGAACCATGCTACTGTCCCCTCTCACTTCAATTCTGGCCCAATGAAGATGAATTTTTAGCGATGTCTCATCCTCTGTCTCGATGTATCCTCCATAGAGATTTCCAATTTCTTGGAAAAACTTTTTGGACCATAGATTCATGGGTAACCCCATTAATATTATCCAGACCCAGTCTCTCTTGATTTTCGCCGGCCAACATCCAATGGCTGGCTTCCACCAATATGTCTAACTTCATCTTCTTCCAGATCCATCGGCCACATGCTCTGCCGCTTTCCTCGTCGAAAGTTCAAACAAAAAGTGTCAATCATTCATCGCAAATACATTGAATTCTATTGCTGATATCCATGAGTTACAAGCCCATCTTCTCACATCATTCAAACTGAGAGTTTCTTGAACTTTTCTCTGGATTTTTCCGACGACGTATCTACCCAGGATGTCGTCTCTTTTTGTGATGTTTACCCGATGATGTCGATGTTTTTGGTTGTGTTTTGAGTGTTGGTCGTCTCCACTGCCTCTGTTATCTATCTGCTACATTTAAAAGCTTTTTTGTATGATTTCCCCTATTGCTCTTTCTCATTTTTATCTCTCATGTGCTCTAGCTATTTCATAAGTGAAACCAGCTATTTTGTGTGCTATATTCCCCCAACCTCCTTTATTATTTGTTTCACGTGTAATAATGATTGAACTGATCATGCTGATGCTTATCGTGACCAACGACACTATCCTACGGTATGAGTGTCTACGATCGACGATAATATAGTAACCCAACCAAGATCTAGGGTCGTGTCCCAAGGGAGCGCTTTTGAAAATTGATAGAAAAATAGAATTACATTCTAACTAGTCGTAGCTAAAGATATTAACGAACAAAAACATAGTAAATAAAAGGGGGTGACACGAAAGTGTCAAATATCAAATGGGGGTTTTGTAACAAGTGGTAAAACAGCAAAAAAATAAACAAGAAAATCAAGTATGGGGAAAGGTTCTTGGGAGGTGACCGCAATACAAGTTGAGATAAATTGTTGGGTACATGCTTTCAATAGGAAATTTGCAAGACAATAGTGACTAGGCTAAGCATTAAATGGAAATAAGTTCCCTCTCGGGAAACTTACCCCGTTTCAAATGTGTTCCTCTCGGACACCCATTTGCCGTATGAAGACCAGCCTACGCCTTACCCCACTCACTCTCTCGAGCTGAGTGTTAGGATATAAGACTAGGACTCACCCTCTTGGGCTGAACCTCATGTCTACCCACTCTTTAGGCCATCAGTCTAGTGGTTTTGGTTTCGCGACCTCCCTCTCGGGTAAGCCGAAAACACATGGGTGGCTTTGTATTTGCAACTACAAACCCTTTAGATTAAACCACAACCACTAGGTGAAATCACCATTAAAATACATCTAACCTATCAGCAAGCAAGACCCAATAAGAATATCAACCCATATTTGTTAAATCACACCCCAAGAATGGGGGTTTTTAGCCACACATCAAGAATTAAGAAATTATACCAACATGATAATGAAATCAACTGGGTATAAGAAATTAAACCTTAAATTTAGCAAAGGAAAATGAATAGAGAAGACCCACTTCCAACTTGGGGAAGAAGAACTCCTTTCTTCAAGTCTCCACAAAACCCTCTCCAAACTTGAGAGAAAAATATCAGCTAAAATATGTTCTAAAGTGAAAATAATAATAATAATTGTTCCACACTAAGACTACAATTCTAACTAGTATTTATAGTTTTCACAGATTGTGTTGCGGAGGATTGTTCGGTGACATTAGTCGAGATCGCCGATGAATTCAGTGATCCGCCCTTTTATCAGCTCATCGCCTTCGTTGTCTTGCCTTCAGCATCCTTATATTCTGGATCATTGGGCGGTAAAGTACTGCTTTACGGAACTGATCGGCGACTCGCCGACTGCTCCTTTCCTTGCCTTTTGATCCACTTCCTTCAAAGCTACGCGTACTGGAACGAAGGGCGGTTCATGTCGTTTCGGCGACTCACCAAGTTGAACTCGGCGATCCGCAGGATTCCATTTCTTGTTCTTTTCAGCCCTATTTGTTCCGTTTTGCGCCTAAGTGTCCATGCTTCCACTAAAACTTCAAATACCTGAAACTTCAGCATTTTAATTAGGTATTGAGATAAAACAAGCATTCAAGGACACTATTTCTAATAAAATAAAGCCCTAAATGAGTCCAATTTGTGGACTCATCAACACCCCCAACTTAAACTTTTGCTTGTCCTCAAGCAAACTCAAGTTCAGCCGTTCAAAAAGGGTGCCTCAAACAGTGCTACATAAGACTAAATCATGAATGCACACAACACAACTCAATTTACTTATGCAAGGATCAATTGTGTACTTAAAGATTCAAATTGTGACACACCATCACCAAAGATTCTCATGCTCACAATACTTGATACTTGTGCAAGTTCAAGCTCAACAAAAATATCTCAATGCCCTCGCACAAAGAATGATTCCATGTTCACACACAGATATGAGTCAATTTATGATCAGAAATCAGATACAACGCTCACACTCAAAAAGAGGAACAAAATGCATGTTTTCACCCATAGGTTTGCCCTTATTTTCCAATTGACTTTCGATCCAGCTTACTCAAGATCAAAAAGGTTTTTCTAAGGCTTGTAACGGGGCTGAGTGCAAAGGTAGGGTCATTTAGGCTTAGTGACTTTTTCCTCGTGAGATGTGGTATTCTCAAAGCATTCCCTTCTTTTCCTTTATCACTTCTTTTTCTAGTGCTTCTAAGTCATCCTTTTATTCACTCCCCATGAATTGCTTGGAACCCCAATATCCTTTGTACTTTATTCCACAAATTTCTTTTTCAATCTTTTTTTTTTAAAGGGTTCCATTGTTCTACAACATGGGTAAATGAGGACTTCTTATAGCACTTCTTGACTTCTTCTTTTCCTTTTCACCACACCCCCAACTTAGGCTTTTTGTCCTAAGTTGGCTATTCACTAAACCACAAATCAAGAGGATTATAGGTAGTGGATCAAGTAAGGTCTAGGGTTTATCAAGGTTCTTCCAAAGAAAGGTAAGGCTCAAAGGGTGCTCAAAAGAGTTTCACACGCTCACAGGTAGGTCACAAAAAGAGGTATATGCCAAATTCGTTCACTCTTTAAAATTGCCTAAGATCATCTCAAGAGTACACTTTTCTAAATCAATCAGACTAACAGGGCAAATTTTAGGTTTATTCATGCAAGGTTCAAAGTAAGCTAAACACACAAGGCATCGATACTTCAGCCAAGCAAGACTACACACGTTTGCTAGTGTGCAACGGTCATCACAAGAGAATCAATTTGATAAATGGCTAGTCATAACGAGATGCAAAAAGTGCACATATTGTCTATGTAACTTCATTTGGCCTCGTCGTAGCCATGCATTCATGTTTGTTCAATTGAGAGCACTATTCAAGTCATCGGTATTGATCGAAACCAAGACTTAATTTTTTGTAAAAGAACAACCACTTTCAACACAAGAGGTGGCGAAATTTTTTCGAAAGGATCAAAATTATTTTGCAAGTAAAACGACAGGAGCCATGAGCTCAAACAACCATAGAAACGCAGTATTTAAAACACAAATTAAAATAGACATCCCAAACATCCAAATAATACACAAAGGTGGGCCTCATCCCAACACAAATAAAGAGCGTTTGTCCTCAAATGCAAGTAAACAAGAAAATATATCGACAAGTAAGATATGAAAAGACAATGCGAGAGAGGTAAGGAAAGGTCTTGTCTATGCATTTGCTTCATCTGTCGGAGCATTATTGCCTGTTGTATTAGTCTGAAATTCAACAATGGCCCCCAGGTTGTCATTCTGGGTTTCATTGTGTTTCTTTGTTCTAGCTTCTGCATCGACCTTAGCTTCAACCATTCTATCCACATCATGGGCCGCCAAAAAGGAATTTGCGGCTGTGTATAATCTGCGTCTCCATGAAGGAATGGTGGGATCAATGGGAATCCTCCCACTGGCACTAGCTTTCTTACTCTCATTTCTTTCTTTGGTCAGTTCTGCTATCTTTTCGTCTCTTTTGAAATCTCTTGCTCTTACATGCCGGGGTGGTATGTCTCTTCCTGCAACTTTTGGTTTTCCCATTTTTAGGTTAGTTATTGAAATCCGTGCATAAAGGAACTAAGAGTGCAGGCAGGAAGGGTGAATTAAATGGCCTCTCGGCGCGTCGCCGAAAATTTTCAGCGATAGCAGGTTTATCGCTAATTCTTACAGATTAAATAACCCAAATTTGCTGTTAATGAAAGGCGACAAGATCAGTTAGGTGAATCGCCAAGTGATTTAGTGAGCTAGGTTCGGCTCGCCAACTGACTCAACGCGCCTATGCTCTACGTGATTTCCAGCCTCAACCTCGCAACCCTGGTCAAAGAAACTCAAGTCCGTATAGCACAAACTCACAATAAAACCCATAATAGTATCATACCCCCGCAATAAATTAATTCAAATTAGAGCACATTTGATTTGGATTCTACCAATTACGCAAAGATTACTGGATGGTATTCAATGATGTATGAAATGCCATCAACGCGGAGATTCAGCCAAGACTTGACAATATTAACACTATGCAAATGAGTACAATTTTGCTAAATTAAACGTGGGGTTAGAATCACCAACCTTAAGTGTCGAATCGAATGCTAATGAAATGCGGAGCAACAATGAGATCCAACTCCGCGCACAATTTGACACTTACAATAATTTAGGCTTGCAAGAAATATAAAACTAACGTGCAGGTGTGGGTTTGGTAGAATGAAGACATGGGAGAAAGTGGATGAACCATAATATTTAAACCTGTGGCTTGCAGAAATCATCCAGTTTCTGCCCATTCGGTGATGTACATTGGATACGGTCATTCACTTGGTGTAGCGCCAAGTGTCTAGTCTCTTTGCCAAATGTAACAGGACTCGCAGCTCATGTGAGGATCCCAGCGGCGGTCTATATTGCAATCGCCAACCGGGTTGGCAATTCGCCATTAATTTTCTACTGAACACCGAGTTTTTACAAAATTTCAGCTGACATTGCCTTGAGTCACCCGGCGGAAAAAATCTTGTTCGCCGATGTCATTGGCGATCCGCCAACTGGACTCGCTGTTTGCCTCCATATATTATTTCATTCGCCTCCCTTGCTCCAACCTGTACAAACTACACACCATTATTTTCTCAAAGTAAAACAAAGCAATAAAGGGTTTTGGGTTGCCTCCCAAACAACGCCTTAGTTAACGTCGTGGCACGACGCAAGTCAATAGTTATTCTTCATCCTCGAATTCGCCCATGTTGTAATTAGGCGAATCCTCAGTGAATGGTGGGTAGTGGCCTGATATCAAACGGCCGATTTGAGCATTCTGCAATTGGATGGTCATGGAGTGAGAGGCTGATGCTTCATTTAGCGTTGCGATATTTTCCTTCATCTCATTCAACATCTCCTCTTGTGCCTTCATTTTCTTTTGAATGAGTGAAAAAGCTTCATCTCCTTGCACACCTCCCTGCTTCTTCCCATGACTACACTGACGGAGGGAGTGGTATTTTACTTTACCCATGGTTTGTACTTCCATTTCTGTGACTCGGCTGGATAGATCATCCAACTGGGTAATTAGTGCCTCCCACTCCTGCTTCTTTTTGGCTTTTTTGCTGTTTCTACCATGTCATCAAGGAGTTTTTCGACGACTTCATAATGTTGGTATAGCATGCCCCCCTCGCAAATCTAATCGGCTATGCTTCTATTCTCGGGTCCAAGACCCTTATAGAAGCACTCCAGTAGTGCCTTATCCGTCATCCCATGAGATGGGCATGGTTGCAGCACTGCTTGAAACTTCAACCACATGTCCTGAATTGTTTCATCCCATACCTGTTTAAATGTTAAGAGATTGTCCCTGAGGTTCAGTAGTTTCAGCAGGGGATGATTCGTGTGGTATCCATAATGATCATCCATCGTTTGTTCCCTGCTGTGATGTTCAAACAGGCAAAGCAAACCTACAACTAAGATTAGTAAAGCTAAAACTACGGAAAACAGAAATTCTTGCCAATGATCCTTGGGATTACAAATAATAATAAACTCAAAGAAAAACAAAACAAAGAGTAAAGTTAATAATCTACGATTAATAAAACGGAAATTCTAGTGAACTAAAAATTCTCAAATAATACCACTCCCCGGTAGCGGCGCTATTTTGATGCTTATCGTGACCAACGATTCTATCCTACAGTATGAGTGTCTATGATCGTCGATAATATAGTAACTCAACCAAGGGTTGGGGTCGTGTCCCAATGGAGCGGTTTTGAGAATTGATAGAAAAATAGAATTACATTCTAACTAGTCGTAGCTAAAGATATTAACGAACAAAAACATAGTAAATAAAAGGGGTGACACGAAAGTGTCAAATATCAAATGGGGGTTTTGTAACAAGTGGTAAAACAACAAAATAAACAAGAAAATCAAGTATGGGGAAAGGTTCTTGGGATGTGACTGCAATAGAAGTTGAGATAAATTGTTGGGTACATGCTTTCAATAGGAAATTTGCAAGACAATAGTGACTATAGGCTAAGCTTTAAATGGAAATAAGTTCCCTCTCGGAAAACTTACCCCATTTCAAATGCGTTCCTCTCAGATACCCATTTGCCGCATGAAGACCAACCTACGCCTTACCCACTCACTCTCTCGAGCTGAGTGTTAGGATATGGGACTAGGGCTCACCTTCTCGGACTGAACCTCATGTTGACCCACTCCTTCGGCCATTAGTCTAGTGGTTTTGGTTTCGCGACCTCCCTCTCGGGCAAGCCGAAAACACGTGGGTGGCTTTGTATTTGCAACTACAAACCCTTTAGATTAAACCACAATCTCTAGGTGAAATCACTATTAAAATACATCTAACCTATCAGCAAGCAAGACCCAAAACAAGAATATCAACCCATATTTGCTAAATCACACCCCAAGAATGGGCGTTAGCCACACATCAAGAAATAAGAAATTATACCTAACATGATAATGAAATCAACTGGGTATAAGAAATTAAACCTTAAATTTAGCAAAGGAAAATGAATAGAGAAGACCCACTTCCAACTTGGGGAAGAAGAACTCCTTTCTTCAAGTCTCCACAAAACCCTCTCCAAACTTGAGAGAAAAATATCAGCTAAAATATGTTCTAAAGTGAAAATAATAATAATAATTGTTCCACACTAAGACTACAATTCTAACTAGTATTTATAGTTTTCACAGATTGTGCTGCGGAGGATTGTTCGGCGACATTAGTCGAGATC
>JAJOOR010023065.1:0-13769 GCA_036250505.1 Solanum acaule | reverse complement strand
GTATGTATTACGTGGCAGACACATGCATATTATTACCAATACAAATTTGCGTGAGTTTTTAAGGATATATATTTCACTTTTAAAAAGGTTCAAGGAGTGATTGAACCACTTAGAGTAGTTATAAGTGTGTAGTTGAAATCCGATAGATATATATTAAAGTTGAAGGAAGAAATTATTCTTTTAACTCAAACTAATTTAGTGATGAATCAGAAAGGTGCTCAACTACCTGAGGCAGCCTCAACTTTGTTACAAATTATTACAACAGTTAGGTGAAGCTGAAAAAGGGGTAAAAAGAGTCATAAATCGACTACAGAAAAGGTCAAAAGTTGAACAGTCCCAGACATTTTAATTTAACCACCGTTGATCTACAATGTGTATTTCACTGTCCTCCACTTCCTTTCTTCCTCACTCACTTGTTAATGCGCTCCAGAAGGTATGAATTTGCAGATGAAATGACCCCCCACATCTTCCATCTTTTTTCATTATGTTCTCTCTCTTTCTCATAATAATAAAGATTACTAGTCTTCTTTTTTTATTGCGTTATATATTTTCTAACGTTGTTGTAAATGTGAAAGATTTTGTTGACAATGTCGCTTTCTCATACCTCACTCTCATGGCGAAAGCGACTTTTCATTTTCATTTTCATCTTTGTGTATTTATACACTCTCCGTATTTAGTGCAACCATCACTTACCCCTTTATATTCCTTTCAATTTCTTAAATTTCCTTATCTCATTTCCCTTTCCTTCTGAATTTCTTTGTTTTTTCCTTCATCCTAAACCATGTTTCTTCTCTCTATTTATTGCTGCCAAATCGTTTTCCCCGTACCGAATAGTATTGGAGAGTTAGGGTTTCACATATACTGTGTCTATTCGCCGATTTTCATCACTTACCAGATAAGTATATCTTCGATTTGTCATACTGTAGTTGCTTTATCCTTTTCACTCTTCGAATTAACATCATCCTGATTCTGAACAGTTCCTTGTATATAGACTCATTAGAATGGTAAATTAGAGATCTTTGTCTTTTTTGAAATTTTTGTTATTGATTATAGGGTTTGTGGTAAGAGTTGACTCTGTGTTTGTATAGTGAAATTTTTCTATATGTGAAAGTTTGCCATGGATTTTGCTGTTCCATGTTGATTAAGTTTTGTTTGTCAAAGAAAAAGTAGCTATTCTGAGTATCTTCTCAGGTTTCAGATGAGACTTTGGTATGCGACCAAAAAAGTTTTTATTTTCTGTTGTGATTTATAATGGACATAATGAGAAATATAAGTTCACCGTTAAAAGTGTTTTTTTTTCTTAAAGAGATGAGGGGACAAGGGGCTTTTTCTTTCACAAAAAATAAAACTAGATGTACCCTTGAGCTATTATTTAAACATGATTTTGGTTGTGTCAATTGTATTCGTATTTCATTTTAGGCTTAAGTTCTGTGCCTTTACTCTCTGCAATTTGATTCTGAGATATAATGGTGAACTGTTGTGAACTATTACTGACTGGTTACATATCCTAATTTTTTTGGGGGAGTTGAATGTAAGCTGTGGAAAGGTAATATTGGTAGATTGAGGTTAGTATATTTATTCCTCGGAATCTCATATATTCTATTCGATGTATGATTTGATGATTTACTAAGGCTGTTCAGTTGAAGAAGTTAATTGTAAAAGTTTTGTGGATTGAGGAATGGTCCAAGAGAGCTTCCTTCAGCCCACTCAAGGAGGAGAAATGGGGTTGAATTAGCTGCCGACTCATTCATCCAACCGCTCAGTAGAAAGGATAGGTTTTGTGCTACTGTGATTGAGTGAATGATGCGGGAGATAGTTTTCTATCCCTCTCTTTCCTTGCTTGGACTGAAGGGAGCTCCTTTTTCCCATTCTCTTCATTTTCAAAACCTCATTTTCAATAATAATTCTGTTTAACATATTGTGGTGATTTCCAGGATAAGATCTTTCAGTTATCCGGACAAAATTCAAGCACTCAATCACTTCTGTTTGTATCAGTCAATAGTTTTCTCTAGCATCTTGTTTGTAGTACATGTATATGTGCTAAAAATCTACTCCGTCATATGATTCCAAGAGTTATGTGTAGCCATTTCGATCACTAGGCAGTTGTCTGTTCGCCTGGTCTCTACCACCATTATACATCTCGGTTAATCCCAATTGTTAGAATCTTCATATGGCTATAGTTTCATGTCTTATACAGTTATTCCGAACATCTATAATCATTTGTTTGCTGTCACAACTGTAACTTTACATCCGCTCCTTGCAATATGTTTTACATGTTCTGTCTAAACTGATGAGGAAATGCAGTACAGATCCACCTACTTACTTGCTATATAGGAATCTCCTTTTTCCTCTACAGAGATATGTTTGATGTCACACATACCTCTGGCACAAATTAAGATTTTTTCGAGAGATGCTTTACATGGCTCTTGCGAACTGTAACTTCATACTTGAAATCTGTTTGGGGGAATTAATATTTACGAATTCATATATTTCTTTCTTTCGCAACACATATATCAGTTGAAGTTTGAAGTAGATGTGTTTCTTGGCTTTAAATTTTTGAAATATATTTGCATGGCTGTGAAGACAGCAAAACGTGATGAGCACCATGTTTTTCTCCCTTTTTCTAGGGCAATGAGGATGACCTCATTGATATACATTGGTTCAATTTTTTATATGGCAAGTAGCTTGTGGCAAGTACAATTTTTATGTTATATTTTTTGCATTAATGAAATTGCTTTAGTCCCTTTCCTTCAACACTTAGTACTATATTAGTTTATTTGTAAATAGCTAGGTCATGCTATATACAATATGACTGGTACCAATTGATTTTGCCAATTATGGAGTGGGGGACCTCATGGTTTAAATCCTGATTTAGGAAATCAGCTTTAGTTTTGAGATAATTTTCCATCATTATAATTTTTATATATAGTGTATTATTAGGTTGTGTCTGGCATTATTTGTCTAGGAAGTACCAATAGATTCTGTCTGTAGGGTGGTCCCCTGCCCCTTTTTACATGCAATCTTCATGCCTTCATTTTTTTTTCATTTACTTTGCTTTGTATGCATCTCTCTATTATAATAATATGATGCATTATTGATCCTTCCTCTTCCCACAAGAAGCCAAGCCTTGTTGGTGTTCTTTTAATTAATTTATTTTTATGACCGTGGTGTTCAGGCTAGCTTTCGTGCACATCGATTAAGTCCACGTGATACCTACCATCTCCTATCAACAACAAGTATTAGGTAATGGGAAGAATCATCTAGTGTTTTTTGTCTTTGCTGAGATTTGAACCTATTTGCTTGTGATTCATTGCCCTGTCATATTGCCTTTTGAGGAAGAAATGTGAGGGAACTCTCCACCTTTGACCTACCACCTCTAACCGGTTGTGAGTTTTGAGTCACTAGGGCCGGGGAGCAAATATTGAGGCTCTGGGAGGAGTAAAAAGCTGCAGTTAGTGGTGGTATTCATTTGATTTCTTATGTCCTGTTTAATAATGGCATTTCTCATTTGTAACAGAGATTTTTTTATTTTTTTAAAAATAAGATAACAGGTTGCCCAGAAGAATTTTGTGGCTAATGTTGAGAATAGTATTCCATTGGGTTTGTGCTTCATTTGATTGGTGAAGGTGAAGGTTCAAGTAAAAGGTTGAGTGGTCCCCTTCTCCAACTCTACTCCAACCCTCATGCCCTCACACTGCACTAACTTCAATGCAAAATGAAAAAATCATTTTTCTATACAATATAATAGTGGAGAACTTATATTCTACTTCAACATCTGCATGAAACTGTCGGCCATCATCTGTGCTTTGGTTGGGGTCTTCCTTCCCATTATTCGACGGTCTATGTTGCTTGGACTCTTGAGTCCAAAAATATTGATGGTGCTTGTCATATTTTTCAAAGTTACTGCATTTTTTGATGAATTAGTCAATAGGTCATGCTTACTGATGAAGGATTCTATGAAAATAACGTGTTACATATTAGCTGGTTTGGTGTGAGCACTGACAAATTTTTAAATATATATTTGGTTGTCACATTTTAATACAAGTTATCGACTGGGACAGACTTGCTGAAGTTGAACTGTTGAAATGGCTTGATTTTAATTAAGTGATTTCCAGATATTTGACCTGATAAGTGTTATCTTTCTTTATTCCTTCCACCTGCTGTCTAGGGAGACTCGAATCCGAGATTTCTGGTTGAAGATGAAGGATGAAAGAATATTTAACACTCCACCACTTGTTATGTTTCAATTGACCCTGTTTGTAACACAATATTAAGAGGCCCTTACTGCTACAATTTGTTAACACTTAGTCATAAAAAGAGAGTTTGAAACTATGTGAAACTTTGACATAGGCTCCAATAGGATACTAGAGGATATTATTTTTTCAAAGAAAAGACTCATCAATGCAAGATAATCAAGAATGTCTTGCACGCAATTGTGTGCTTAATGGTCAATGAAGTGAAAAAACGGTTCAAATGTCCGTAGAAATAAAGATTATTGTTAGGTGATATTTTTTTTTATATGACCCATGTTTATTTTAGTGTGATGTAGTAGGTGTTGAGCGAATTTATTGAGGTACAACGTAATTATTAACATAAATATAAGGAAAAAAGAACGAGTGCTAAGAAAGTATGATGTCCCTTGAGAAAATGTTAATAGCTAGCCAATTAGGAAGGTGGTTAGAATTAAATTTCTAATTCTTGGTACATTAATTTTCTTATTCTTGTGTTGTTAGGTACAAAAAGGATAAAATTAGGCTTAAGCTCATTTGTGTTATCCTTGAAAAAGAAGAATGTCCTTTGCAGACACTATGGCCCAGTTGGATTAGGAAACTTTTGGAAAAGCACTCCATAACTAAAATGTAACAAAGTGACGAGATGAGTTACCATTCACTTTCAGTTTTAGAGTCCTTAATTATATGATATATGATCATCTTTAAATTAATTATCATAAAGCAACATATTTGAGAATCTGTTGCAATGACTATCTTCTTTCCTTCTCTAATGAAATTTTTATCATTGAGTTGTGAGGATTCACATGGATACAACGCGTGACAATCAAACAACCACAAGTTATAACATATTTAGCCTTCATAAATTATAGCTTTTCATTTTTATAACATGTAAATCAAATATTTAATGAAATTTATTATAATTAAAGGCAATGTACTTTAAAATTTTGAATAATCGTCCTTTTTTTCTTCATATTCACCAACTTATGCATATTAGAATACTGCTTCGAATATAATTGGTCTCCACAAATTGAATAAGTTGTCCTTTTAATTTACATTACTAAACACAATGAATAAAAGGCTAGAAAAGATTGAAATAAATCATTTGGGTTATGAACACAAAAGGCTTGAAAGATAGTGCTGCCTCTGTCCCAATTTATGTGATTTACTTTCATTTTTAGTCAGTACCAAAAAGAATGACACATTTATATATTAAGTAACAATTTAACTATAAAATATCTATTTTACCTTTAATGAAATGATTTATAGCTACACAAAATCCTATCATTCATTTTAGATCACAAGTTTTAAAAGTCTTTTTTTCTTTCTTAAACTCCGTGTCGAGTCAAACTACCTCACATAAAATGGGACAGAGGGAGTAGTAATTAAAAGAATAGCATATTAATACTAATTAAAGTAGAATTTATATATATATATGAAGTTGAAGAGTTGTGAGTTATAAAATAATTGAAAAAAAAATGAGATAAAAAAATTAATAGAAAAAAGATAAATAGAATCCTTAGCTAGCATTTGACCATAGATTTTCAAATATTCTTGGCAAATATTATTTGGGTGAAAATTTGGGTGAAATTTCACAATGTGTTTGGCCATAGTATTTGGAAAACATATTTCATTTTTTTAGAAAATATGATTTATACCCATAAGTTTTGAAAACTATCAAAACTAACCATAAGTTTGTATTACAAGTCAATTGAATCTTTGTTGCAACAACTAACAAATAGTGTCCATGACACTGGAGCAATGTGGCAGTTTGGAGTGAGTGCAACAATCATCATTCCATACATCGTGAAGTAGACAAAACACATGACTTTGTTACCCTGAGCCGTTAGTTCATCATTTTCATCAACAACCATATCATCACTTTCATATTCACTGAACATTTCATCACTACTTTGGTGTTCACATAAAAAATTATGTAATACAACACAAACAACTACTATAGAAGGTGTTTTCGTAAAAGATAAAAGTTTGGTGTAAAATTTCAATTTTTAAAAGATCCCAAATAATGAGATTTGACCCAAATACTAGAAAAAACTAGTATTTGAGAATTTGGGATATTTGTCAAATAATGACAAATTGTATGGACAAACACTATGTGCCAAATTTCCCCCCAAATATTACTTGGAAAATCTATGGCCAAACGGGTCTTATTAGTAAGGTGTTGTATCACTTTATTTATGATTATATTACATAGATTTCAAGAAAACACTAAGGGTATGTTTGGAAAGTCGCCCTGGTAATTGGATTTAGTGTAATTGAATGTAATTACACTGTATGTCCTATTTGATTGACATGTAATTATTTGATCAACATGTAATTGGTATAATTGACAGGGGTAATTACACTCTCCAATTCACAGGGAGAGACTGTGAATTCTGGTAATTACATGGTGTAATTAACTTTTTAATTTCTTCTTTTTATTTCTATTTATATTTTTTTTGTTTTAATTTTTTATTTCTATTATTTTAAGTTATTTTTATATTTTTATTATTCTAAAAATTTCTAAAAGTTCTTTTTTTATGTTATATTATTATATTTCATTTTCTTCTCATTTTCAACCTTCAGGTGATTATATGCAATTTTTTTGTATTATATTTATTTATGGCATGCTTATTTTCTCATTAGCATAATTTTATTAGTATTCTAATTTTTAAATTAAAATAGAATTTATTGTTAAGTAAGGTTATAGACTTACGTTTTCTTTTTCAAAAAAATAAAAAAATAAATCATATTTATGTATGCTATGTTGAAATTTGTGATAAGAGTATTATGTTAAATTTTATGTTTTGAATTTATAACTTATGTTATATTTTCAGTTTCATTTGTTTTAAAAATTTATTTCAATAAAAATTTAATCAAAAATTATTTAAATTAATTGGGTGACTTTCTACGTAAAATAACAATAATTGAGTGACTTTCTAAGTGAAATGACAATAGTTAAGTGACTTTTGAGTTTAAAACAAAATTAAGTGACTTTTTAAATGAACTATCTAAGCTGAATGACCTTTTAAGTAAACTATTAGTTGAGTAAGTATCTGATCCTCTAAAAGACATAAAAACTTCAAACGCCATTGTGTGAGACATTCAGAATTGGTAATCCAACTTCCATTCAAGTCCTTATAAATTTATGGTAATTTATTTACAAACAATAAATGCATAAACTATTAAGTTAAAATTTTATAATAAAGCCTTGTTCTTACGAGGTGCATGTCTTATATTTGAAAAAACAACTAACTGAAAATACTAACATAAGCAACAAAAAGTATATCTATACACACAGATATGTAAATCTTTCAAAAATTCTTTATAAAATTAATTTGACGATCGAGATGAATCTTCTACTGCTATTAATTTTTTTTTCTTCATTTTGATTAACTTGCACCAAATTAATTTTACCATTTTTCTTTAACAAATCTTTTACAACATTACTAAACTCCCTTCTTTGTCTTGATATATGTTTGGCTATTATGATTCTAAATTCTGAAAAACATATGTTTGATATTAATCTATTACCATATTATCACATCATCTTTTCTATATATGTTTTCTCTATGATCCACAAAAACATGAAAGAAAAGAGTTTAAAAAAAGAAGGAAAAGATATGGACTAATAAAAAAAAGGAGAAAATAAAAATGAGCATCTGATAATTTCATAGATGATTGTTATTTATAGATTTAATCCATAAAAGAGGTAAAAGATAATTGAGAATACATGATATTTAAGTAAAAAAAATATAAGAAAAAAGAGAAATACATGATATTTAAGTAATATTCAAAAATTCTTTTTTATGTTTATTTGCTTTCACTTTAAACGGGTTTTAAGAAGATATTTATGTCATTTTTGATCGTCTTACAACTATATTATGCTAAGTTAATGCAAGTACAATGAGCTTTTGTATAATCTATATTCTCCTTCTAATTTTTGTATATGCTAGCTTGTTCATTGCCAAAATATGTTTGTTTAGCAAATTTGAAGATCAATAGCATTAAATATATAAGCTTCTAATATATATTTTTACATCGCAATTAATTTTTTGCATTTTTCTCATGTTGAATTTATTTCAAATGAAAATGATATTGGGCAATATGAGTAACATATGTTTGTGAAGTGAATTATTTGTACAAATTTTTGTTTGAAATTGTTCTTTTGACCTATAATTAAATTTCGAACTGCTAATTAGGATGTTTTTTCTTATTTTTTGTGCTTGTTTAAATAATGTTTGAAGTAGATTTCTTTTTTCCCAATGAAATCTCATGCCTATATATATTGCATTCAACTTATTTGTATTTTTTGAATCTTTTAAAAACTATTGAATTTTTAAATGTTTACACATGACTATGAATCGTCTTTGTAGTTAATTTCATGTATATATATATATACATGAGGTGAATCTTTTTGCTATTTTCATTTAGTGTTTAATCTGCTCTGAATTGAGTATTTTAAAATAGATGATATGAAAAATAGTTATAATAGATAAAAAATTTGGACCTCTATTTTTAGTATCCATTTATTCAATTTGAGAATAAATAATTGAAAATGTACATTGATTAAATTGCAATGTACACTATAAGAGGGGTTATAATATCAACGATCTAATCAATATTTTTTTGAGTATTTTAGAAATTGTTATTGCAGATTGGTCTTTTTGAAAATGTGAAGTTGAATACCAATATGAAAGTGTTTGTCGATGTGTGAGTTTCATTTTGAAAGACTGTCACATAATAAATAAATTGTGAATTAGTTCAAATAATCTTGATGTGCCAATCAAAATACAGTGTAAGACTTATAATCATTACTTTAATAATAGATAAAACTTTAAGTTAAATAATCTTCTTGAGTATCTGAAAGTAAAGTCAAAAATTGTTTATAAGATAAAAATTATTTATATTATGAAGAGGATACTGCAAAGCTTGCTAAAAAGTTTATCGTTGAATTGATAATTTTATATAATTGAGGTGATACATGATTGAGTGATAATTATTCAAGCATTATTGAAAATGGATATTATGAAAAGACACACATGCTCAATGAAAAACGTGTTAATAGGGTTAATAGAAATAATACATCTTCAGAGCATTAATGAGAAAATTATATATGCTACAAATATTCCAGTGAAAGTCTTTGAATGACAAAACGTGATAGACGAATCAGTTACAAAGTAAAATATATCTTAGAAGAAAAAAAGGAGCAAATGATCTGGACGGCGATAATAAGGCAAATATTTTGCTTGCGTTTCCAAATATTTTTGGCAAATAATATTTGGGCAAAGTTTTTGTTGAAATTACACCATATGTTTGGCCTCAAGTTTTTCCAAAAATATTTGACTTCAAAAAATATGATTTATACCATAAGTTCTAAAAACTATTAAAATATTCATAAATTTGTATTATCATTTTATAATGAATATGTTTCGTTAAAAAATAATCTTATAATATAATTGATAACAATTAACAATAACAAAATAACAACATTGGTAAGACAATACATTAATCGC
Organism: Solanum acaule; assembly: GCA_036250505.1. Taxonomy (NCBI): domain Eukaryota; kingdom Viridiplantae; phylum Streptophyta; class Magnoliopsida; order Solanales; family Solanaceae; genus Solanum; species Solanum acaule. The sequence goes on along the minus strand of JAJOOR010023065.1, from coordinate 4,024 downwards.
ATACTTAAACTTGTCACTGATTCAGTTATAATTATAACTCATTAAACACAAATTGTTCCTTTTTCTTAATTTTGTCACTCAAACTTTTTCAGAGGAGGTAGTAACAAATATTAGTTGAAATTAATAAATAATGAGTTTTTTTTTATAAAATATAAAGTTTGGGGTAATTTTTGAATTTTTTAAAATTTTCAAATATTAGAACTTGGCCCAAATACTAGTTTTTTCTAGTACTTGGGAACTTGGCAAATATATTTGCCAAGTTATATGACCAAACACCACTTCCCAAGTATTCCTGGGGCCAAATGGGTCCTTTAAAAGAGAACCACGACATAACACATAATTCAAGTACCTAAAGATGACGAAAAATGAAGAAATCTCAATAATTTATGTTGTATTAAAATCGATATCAAATGACCGTCGATGATATCTTTGATATAATGTAATCTTCAATATTATAAATGATAACAAAGATAAATGCAGCCAGATAAATGATTGATCAGATAAAATAGATGATTTACGTATATGTAATGACCCGGAGGGTCATTTTTGAAAATTTCATAAATTTACCATTTTACCCCTCCTCCCCTCCCCCGTTATCGACCCCGAGTCATTTCTAATTGAGTTTTGAAAGTTGGTTTCGAACTTTGAGTGGAAGTTGTGAATTTTGAAAGTTTTTAATTTCAAAAGGCTAAAGTTATTAAAAAGTGGTTTTCGGTGTCTTTTGGAGTTTCGAGTATCGGAATGGGATTCCGTTGATTCTATTCGTTCAAAAATATGGAATTTTATCTAAGAGTGTTGTCGATTTCTGATTCTGAGTCCTTTTGAGGATCTAAAGTCCTATGTTACTAAATTGTTAAGATTTTAGTCTTTGAGTTGACTTTGGTCAACATTTGGGGTTCGGATGCTTGAATTAGAATTTTGAGAGTTCTACTAGATTCGGAGAATGATTTTAGACATTAGTGAGGTCTTGGTTGAATATTTAGAAGTTCCGAGCTTGATTTGGCCTTTTAGGCGTTATGTTCGTTTCATGTGACTTTCACGAGTTTCGGGTCAAGAAAACCTCGGACTCGTGTTTCGACAGTTCCATTGAGTTTGAAATTTCGAGTATAGTCAAATTGCATATATGATTTGTGTGTATAGAATTTCGAACGAATCCCGAGGATCCATTTGATGTTTTGAGACTTGATAGATATTTTTCTGATGTATGTGTGCTTCGCTTTAGCGATGGATGGCTCGCTTCAACGAAGCATTGGTCGTGTTCGCAAGAGGTCAGTTCCCTTGACCTTCACAATCGCGATGTGGGTATGTTGTGATCGCGACATTCGCTTTAGCGAAAGTCTGTTTGATATCGCGAAGGTCGGATTTTATTTTGGGTTCACTTTTGCGACATCAAAGGGGTTTATGAGTCTAGAGCCAAAAGGGAAAAAAATTGAGTGGAATTTCCAAAAGGGCAACAAAAAATAAGTTTGAAATCGAAAAGGTAACATTTAGACGGAAGAGTGATGCCGTGAAATTTGATGGAAGAAGGTGCAGTCTCCGATGCGCCTTACAAAGTGGAAGCTGCTTGCGCTTTGTAAGGCGCATGGGAGTTGCGCCTTACTCCTTACCATTAAAAAAAGTTTTACTTTCTCCATCACTATCATACACACATTAATGCTTCATAAAATAACAACAATAAATAGGAATAAGTAAAACCTCAATGGACTCGTGTTTCGACAGTTCCATTGAGTTTGAAATTTCGAGTATAGTCAAATTGCATATATGATTTGTGTGTATGGAATTTCGAACGAATCCCGAGGATCCATTTGATGTTTTGAGACTTGGTAGATATTTTTCTAATGTATGTGTGCTTCGCTTTAGCGATGGATGGCTCGCTTCAACGAAGCATTGGTCGCGTTCGCAAGAGGTCAGTTCCCTTGACCTTCACAATCGCGATGTGGATATGTTGTGATCGCGACATTCGCTTTAGCGAAAGTCTATTTGATATCGCGAAGGTCGGATTTTATTTTGGGTTCACTTTTGCGACATCAAAGGGGTTTATGAGTCTAGAGCCAAAAGGGAAAAAAATTGAGTGGAATTTCCAAAAGGGCAACAAAAAATAAGTTTGAAATCGAAAAGGTAACATTTAGACGGAAGAGTGATGCCGTGAAATTTGATGGAAGAAGGTGCAGTCTCCGATGCGCCTTACAAGGTGGAAGCTGCTTGCGCTTTGTAAGGCGCATGGGAGTTGCGCCTTACTCCTTACCATTAAAAAAAGTTTTACTTTCTCCATCACTATCATACACACATTAATGCTTCATAAAACAACAACAATAAATAGGAATAAGTAAAACCTCAATAAATTAATACTCGATAAATTAATAATCTCTTTAAGATAATATTTTCTTTCAGTCCCGACTTGGGCCAATGGAAAAAACACTTATTTCAATAAGATGATATATTTTCAGAAGGCTCCTATATAAATATATGGTCCCATTAATATTATAAATTAATAATTCTTTAAAAGTACAAATATATCTAAGACGATTTAGTGAAATGTGATTCTATTGTGTTTTGTTTTATTGTTAAACTTTAAATCTAGTTGAAGTTCATCTCTAACTATTCTTATTGCATCCAAAAGTTCTGGTGTTGTCTTTTCGAACTGCACCATAATATTGTGAAGAGTTCTAGATACGATAAATGTTTCCTTACGCATAATTGGTTCTAAAGATATTATATCATCTACAATTTCATCGCCAACATTGTTTTTTATGGTATCCACAATTTCTTTTTAGCTCTGAACCACTGAATATGTTTCATTTTCACTTGGATAATTCAATAGGTTATTGGCATCAATTTTATTGCGTTAACCAAAATCATTTATCATGACCTCAAGTTCATAAATGACGTTTTCACAAGTGGGGATTCATTCAAATTCTCTAAGCTTTCATCCTCAAAATATATTTTGCAGTATCAAAAATAATTTGTTGTTATCTTTTGCTGAACATATGTTGTCCAAGCCGGGATTAAAGAATTCATAGCATTAAAAAAAATATTAATTTTTCCTGGATCAGTTTCATATCCCACTTCATAGCCTTCTAATATCCTACGATAAAATTTGTTCCGATAATACATCTTGAAAGCTTTTATTATTCCAAGCATCACAAGGTTGGATTTCAAAACACTCTATAAATTAATAATTATTAATTTATCGATTAAATAATACCTCTACAAAATAATAATATTTCACGGTCCCATCTATGTTAATTTAATGAAATTTTACTGTAATTAATTAATTACTTAGACAATAGGATTATAATATAAAATCATAACCCATTATTAATTAATTATATTATATTATATTCCTATTGTCTAATTAAAGAAAATCACATCTTACATTATTGCTAGAAAATTAAAAATTACTACAAAAAAAGTTAAAATGTGATTACTATAAAAAATTAAAAATATTCATTTGTGATGGAATATAGATATATATATATATATATATATAACGAGTTTGAGATATATACTATAGTTTTATGACAAAATTCATTAGATCATTTTTTCTAGCAATAATGTAAGATGTGATTTTCTTTACTTAGACAATAGGAATATAATATATGCAATGAGTTAAAACTCTCAAGACAACTAAAGATGGATAAGCTTAGAGAGAAGTCTCAATTGGGAGATTTTTGTACTCAGTTCGATTTACCAGATGCTTCTAAAGGTGCCAACCGAGAAACTTCTAAATCAGAATCTCATAGATCTCATCATAAGAAAAGAAGATCTAGGAGAAGGACTAGAGAAGAAAGAGATGAGCGTAGGGCTCATCGTAAATCTCATAGATTTACCAAGAATAGATCTAGGCGAGATCTTGATAAGATTAAGTGTTATAAATGTGGAAAATTTGGACATATAGCTCCAAATTGTAAGCTAGAAAAGCTTAAGACTCTAGAACTTGATGATGATATTCAAGAGAAGATTTATAGTTTTCTATATACTTCTGGTTCCGAATCAGATTATGATGATTCTGAAGCAAGTTATG